>CM040246.1:91251950-91451950 GCA_022545495.1 Chrysanthemum lavandulifolium
CATACTTGTTGACAAGGCATAATTTCAATTAACTTTGATCTATAGGAATTTTGAGAATACTTATTTCAAAAATTCAATAAGTGAATTTCTTGTATATGCTTACATATCTTGATATTGTCATATCATTCCATAAGGTGCGTGATAACACAGACCACCTTTTATGACAATCATCTTTCAAAACTTTAAAGTTTTAAAGTATTCTTTTCTTTAATGTATAATGCAACTATGCTCTAGTTGAGCATAACTAGTCAACATGGTCATCATCAAGGATACCATGACTAGAATTGAGTGTCATCTCAATTATACCGGCATCATTGTGTACAACAATATGCTCTTTAAGCGTCAAGTAAACTTGAGCGAGTTATAGTGTAATGTTGGTGCCTACCAAACTCAAGTTTGTTGGCAATGACAATTATGAAATAATTGCCATATTTCCATCCATAGAATCTAGGAGCATCTCGGGCTGTGGAATGTGATTCTAAATCCAAACATATTCCTTTTAAAATATTTATTACACTAACAACTTTCAATGTTGTCAAATCATCTTGAAATCAAGCATGACACAACAATCTTATACACAACATGATGTTCATGATGAATCTTCAAGTTAAGCGTTAAGATCTCATCTATCTTGTCAAAGATATGTATTCATCATGTTCTATTAGACTCATTTATTTTACGCATATGTTTATAATAATAAACATATTTTCAAGGTTATATATCTTATTTCCAAATCTTACAAGCGAAGTTTCATTCCAACTAAAACTTAATTTCGATTGGAATGTAGTTGCCCATACAACTTATAAGATCTAAAATAATACTCCCACTAGCTTTTAGGAATACTTATGAACTATCTTATTTTAATTATTAAATCAAACATGGATTTAATATTAAACATAAAAAACATCTCTTAGATGCTTGCATATATCCATTCATGGATTCTTGCGGTTGTACATATCCAAGGATTATTAAAATTCATAAAACTTCTTTGTATTACTCATCGTCCTCATAAAAGTAATTCCACAACAAAGAGTTATGACATTCATTGTCAAAATTTCATATCAATGAAACTAAGTATGACAATTATAATCTTTATATTTCTATTTAATGTATCTAGTAAAGAATATTCAATCATAGTTAATTGCTTAAATATGATTAATATTATTATTACTAGACATGCATTAAATATGTGTACAATATTGTCCATATGATTTCTACAAAGATTTAAACCACTAGGGTTTCCATCTTTGAAGAAACTCATATTCATTATTAAGACTAGAGCGTACTTACGCCTAGCGGCAATGATGTCTAGTTTTTGCAAAGTTCCGACGACCCATAAGTTTCTTTCAACAAAGCTGTATTTGTAGCATTAGAATCATTTTGAATAACTACAATTACGATGCGTGGTTGCATAGCGACATAAATATATAGTTTTTAAAAATTATGTGAGTCGATCTAAAATAATGAGTATATTTTCTAATAGAATTGTTTTAAGTTATTAAGATTTTTAGTAATAATAGATTCAAGCATTACAAAAACAACGGTATTATGTAGTTGACAATATTATATTGTAGTTTAGAGGTATAGCCAACATGTGTGACCGTTTTTCTTGTTTTGTCGATAATTTAGGCGTTGATAAATATTTTTTACATGTGTAACGTTTATCATTTGGTGTGTGGCTTTTAAAATTGTAACTTTGCAAATTGGATATCACCATATAAGATTATTTTGTACTATCAATTTGTATAGATATTTATGCATTGTTCAAAGCTATTTGTTAGAGGTACAAATAACTATCGCTAAAGATAACAATACTATTTATTTTTAGTGATTTTAATAAACTTACATAACATTATTGATACACTGGACAAATGGCTATACAATATATATTAACTTTTAAACGACGATTCATATATGCTAGTCCCTTAAATGGTCCAAGAGCAACATTTTTTAAAATAACATTATACAAATGACAAATTACATGTGTCAAAGCAAAATAAACAAAAAACTACAATTACTTGGTCTCTCATTTCAAAAAATTGTCACGGGTTCCACAACTACTTCATCATTTCTCATATAATTTTGTCAAATTTGAAACCCGATTTCACCGGGTGGTTCAAGCTGGTTGATCCGTTCGATAAAAAACATGTCGATTTAAGCGAGTCAAACCGATAGGTTGGGTCGAAAAAATGTCAAATTAAACCGGGTCGACCGCGGGTTTGAGCGTCCGGGTCAACCCGTATCGGTTTCAACAGTCAACCAGTATCGGTTTCAACAGGTCAACCCGTATCGGTTTCAATTGGTTGTTTTAATTTGGTAGATGTGCTTTTAATTGGGTGTACAATGCGAATAAATTATTGTACTTTTAAGTAATGAGGTGTTTTAATAAGAGTATTAATTATATTATTTATTTCTCTCTCCATTGACCATGTTTTCAACATTCAACTTTCAAACATTTTTCACTTTTTCCACTTTGACCATTTTTCCATTTTATATAGTATAGATAAACCAAGTATCTAAAGTTGATTATCTTTATGGACAGCATCTCAACATTCATAGTATGATTGATTTACCACAATTCAACATTTGGTAAATTTATCATTATGATTAACAGGCTTACCATGATCCTGTAACTCATATTCCTCAACATATTAAATATCTGAGATATCCTTACGGATCTATGAATGACAATTCCACCATATTGAGGTCTATCATATACATGTTTAGCCTCATCATGATATTTGCTAGTGCATTTTAGAAGATTATGTATTTTGTAATTCAATCTTTCAAGATCTAAACAAAACTCCCACTTGCCTTTAACAATTTAAAGATTACCTCTAAATAGTTTAGCAAGTAGAGCAACAATACATTGGTCTCTTTTGGGATATTACAAAAAACATTGACAGTTCCTAACATTAGTTTGTTACAACTCACTCTATAAGTAGTTTAACAAATTCAGAACTTCATTTATAAGACTTAATGTGATTCATCACATTCCATAAACAAATGGTGTCTTATCAATCTTCTAGGTTGGAGTCTTATTGAGTATATTCAATCTATACTCAATCTACTAACTTGATAACATGTGGAAGAAACTATAGTTATCTTGAATCAAACATGCCAATAGATTTTGATTCTTAGCGAACATACCATAAAACTATGGTATTTCATTAGAATTAATATTGTAAGATAATCTAACAATATTTAAGATAACATCTACTATTTGGCTTACCTATTTACCAATAAAGTAAAACTTAATGGTACAATAGAATTACCAAGTCAATTGCATGTATTATAACACAAAATTTTGACCAAGTCAAAAGACAAAGCATTATAATCCCACTATCGTTATAAGTCTTTGATCAACTCATTGACTTCATGCATGTCTTAAAACATAGCAAGTTAACGTCTTACTTTATTTTGTAAGTCTTGTATTAACAGACTTCATGTTTGTGACTTTACAAAATCATAAACATTTATAATTAAAGTAATTATGAACACCACTTTCGGGTTTCAATTAATATTTCAAGTTAATATTTACTACATATATTTAAGTCATTCAACGAATACTCAAATTCAAAGTAGTATCAGTTACTTCATTTAATTATGTCATTCCATGAAATGTTCAATGTAAGCTGCGAGAATCATCCATGCTCGTTCTCACGACACGTGGATATTTTACCTTGGGCTACAATCTAGTTCACGTTCTCACGTAACATAAATTGTAACTACAAGTGTTTCTCAAATATTGAATGACATAAATTTAAAATAAAGTAGTCTTTGTTATCATCTTGACACATGTTCTTAATAGGGCAAGCATACATATTTAAATGTATACTTCCTATTAGAGCGTTATTCTCTTACTTTTAGTCAAGAGAATTCATTTAAATCATATTAATATGTGTTGTACCTTGCACACAATAAAGATTTCTCCCACTTGTGCATGGAACAACATCATATAACATATAAACAACACGATACACGTTCGTTTATTTGATTAATATAATTTGTGTCATAGATATAACTAGTAGATATAGGACTATATTGATTTGTAAGGAAGCATGACAATCCTTAAAAACATAAGTGCCTACAATTGGAAAGTAATTATCTACATGATTTTCAAGAGATAATTTGAATTACTACACGACAAATAAGACTTGTAGCTCCCTTGAATTAGAAATCATTAAAACAACTTCTTATTCGATAATGCAACACAAATGCTCCCATTGAATTTGACAACATTGTAAGTGTTTCATAACCGGTGAAAACAACTTGCTTGCTTTTACTTTCCTACACCTTTGAAGAACCATACGTAATCATTACTAAGGTATTAAAGGTGTATTCTACTATGAATGATGGGTTATCCATCAATGTTATTAACTTTCGAAAAATTGGGTATGCAATTTCTTCCTTACTATGTCTACCATCCCATCTTGGTATGTAGCACCTTTAAAGGCTAAAACAAACCAACTAGATAAATTAAGCTAGTTTGCCTTTTACCAATTTCGCGGTAATTAGTCTAGCTTCTAATTTAGTAACTCATATACATGTTTTCGGTTAACCAACATTCATGTTTGTTACAAAGGATTCATTCACCAATGAAGGTAATGAAATCTTTATGGAAAATAAGATGTGCAATTCATTGCTATGAGTTACATTAGAATTTAGACAATTCAAAGCGTTCCTATTATACCTTTCTCATTCATGAAAAGGAATAGGATTGAGTCTAATGCTTCTCCATGGAAAAGAGACTTCGTTTGTCTTTCGATAAATTATTCTCGATCGAACATTTGTTTGAAAGCGGGATGGAGCAATTCTTGATCAAAGACTAAACTTTGTTCTGGTTAAATGTTGCAATTATACATTCAAAAATTACAAAATTCAATTTTAGTATTTTCGATAATTAACCTTTTTCAAGAAAATTAATTACCCATGGTTCATAAACATATAACCATTTAATTTTCAACTGAAAACTAGGATCCAAATTGTCATAATCTCATCACATCGGTTGATGCGCTAGTAATGAACCTTATACAAAATGGTAGAGCTTTTGCTCAATTGCCAATTTCAATTGCAATTCCTAGATTTATGGGATTTACATATAGCCAATTTCAATTGCCATGTAAACATGTTTTATCCCATCTTATGCCTTGAGTTGTCGGTTCTCACTACAAAACTCGATTAAGTTGTCCAACTTAAGCGAAAAATCATCCATGCCCGTTCTCACGACACGTGGACATTTTACCCTTTGATTAAGATCTAAGTCACGTTCTCACATAAATAGAAAGTAATCTTAGGTGTTTACATTTCGTTGGATGGCATATAACTTAAATTAAAGGGTAATAGTTTTGATGTTAAATCAAATATGTACAAAGATGTCATGCATTCATCTTTGTAGCATAGTTTTATTAAAACATTTATATCTTGTTTTAATGTATAAGCTTTTCATCATCAAACTTTAATTTGAGGTATTGGATTCACCAATCAAGGAATTTAGTGTTAATTATCATCCATTATACCGTACTTTTGCATAAGTGTAAACACTTAGTGTTTGGGATAATTACCACCAAGTGACGCATGGAATTAAAACTAATTAAGCCATTAAGATGAGCTTGCACATATAATGGCTTACTAAGTAGCTCCATTCGAACTTCTGGAGGCGAGAGGACCGGTGCAGCGCTAAAGCACAACCTTAGACATCCTTTCGATGTGGTATGCGCCTTCTTTAAACCCTTTTATTAGTTCATTCTCATGGGTGAGCCTTCGGACCATTTGTACCAAAGTCATCAATCAATTAAGCGATTATGATTACTATGCTTATAAAATACATGTTTCACCATTGTTTAGGTCGGTTTATTTTTCGGTAAAAATACCCTTGTTACAAAACACAAACAAGCAAGTATTTATAAAAATAAACAAATAAACAATGAATGCATAACAAATAAAAGTCATGCATATCAAATAGCCACATGCAAACGGTTTTGAATAAATCTTATTAATTAACCAATTAATATATATTGAGGTCTTCCCCAATTTTAGATCTATCAAAATTAGTGTATATCACTTAACCACGAAAGACATACAATAAAAGAAGATCCATGATAAAACATGCATGTAATTATCATGGACATAAAATTACACTTAACAATTAATGCAATTAAATCAAAGTTACGCATATACACATAAAGTTGTATGCATCTTAGGGTTTCTAATCCAATTAAAACAATAATTTACAAAACCTAATTAGGGCATATAAAAGCGCCTCCCGCCGAAATTAGGGTTTAGGTTAAGCAAACCCTAGATCTAAGCATACAAATAATAACACATTCATGTTTATTTTAATTATGTGTTTCAGTAATTAATTACTTGTTATACAAGGCTCGTGATGCCACTGTTGAGTTTATGATATATATAACATACAATAAACAAGTAAACATCAAGAGTACACAGCGGAAGACTTAAGATCATAACAAATAAATTAATTAACTGAAAGTATGCGTAACGTACCTCTTGCGAATCTCAAATCCCTCGAGCAAAGCAAAACAACCCTCGAGCAAAGCAAAACAAAGAAGTACTTATTGGTGTAAGAATAATGTCTTACAACCACGTTCTTGTACACACGTACTATTAGCGATTCGATGCGAATGCTGGTTCTTGATCACAATAGAATAACCAAACATCTTAGTTATGCTCAAGGTCACTCGTAAATCCGCACAATGGGGATTCACTCGTTGACCAAGACAAAGGGAAGAAAGAAGAAGTTTGGCCTCTATTGAAATCGGTGTACCAAAGGATGAATACAAGGGAATGTATTTATAGCCTTATGGTAGATGTCAAGTTTACTATGGTTTCGATGTGGGATTCCATAGTTTCGGTAAAAACAAGCCCAAAAGAGTGTTCCTTAAACCTTCTCTTGGCTCGTTAACTTTCTTCATATCCGTTGACATTTAACGACCGATAGTCACTACCGATAAGTACATATCGCTCGTTAAGTCGTTTATTATGAATTTAATAATTAAACATAATATTTTATATTAATTATTTAAACATCAGTCTCATACGTAAAGTGTGCAATCCGTGGTCACGAGTTCGAATCCGGACATTCACATGTTCGTAAATATATACATTTCCAACAATGTTGTGGCAAAGTAAATAGTATAGTTGTTTCTTCTTCTTGGTCTTTTGAATTAAACAAAAGTGAAGGATTGGCGGCTAAAACTGTTATGTTTATATTCCGTCTTTGTATTTCTTCGTCTGTATAGTCGTGTGTAAGAAATCATCTTTCTTTATTTGTGCAAACATCCCTGAAGTGACCAGGCTAACCTCATGAAAGAGAGAGCTTTACGCGGTTTAAGTCTGTGCGGTGGTAGGTTCAAACCCCGTGGATTAGTCGGCCAAAAGATTGGAAAACTTTGTAACCTAAAATTTAAATATAAAAAAAAAAAAAAAAAAAAAAAAAAAAGTGGTTGTTTTCTGATTGAGGACATGTCTCAGTTCACATCATGCCGACTTCTTTTATCTCTAAATGAACTTCAACACAAATATTGATCTTAATATCTACCTCCATGAACGAATAATAATCAAACAAAAACTACATACAGAGGGTGATATAGCTATGTTTTGGTAGCATAAAACTCCTTTTGCCGTCTCATGAATTGGCGAAATTTTTGAGGCCCTGTACGAAATTATATAATTAGGCCTTTCGTTAAGCAATATTATATATAAAGTGTCACTGTTTATAAGATATAATGCAATTAATTATCTAAACATTCTAACATATTACCCATTTAAAATATTTTGTCATCTAAATACTTTTTTCTTCGTGAAAATATATCATACGTCATATAATTAATAACGGGACAAATTTTGGGGCCTAAAATTACGGAGGCTCGAATGGTATTTCCACCTCTGTACCCTCAAAGACGACCACGATCACGATTGACTTAAGTTATTTATATTTTGGAGCACGAGATAATTTGCACTTTTGTTTTGATTGATACACCAATAATTAATTAGTTGTACTATATGTTCATCATACTTTTTATTTGTATATTGATGTAAGGGTGAGCATCGGTTCGGGACGGACCGGACCGGACCGGGACCGACAAAACCGAAGACCGATTAAGGTAAAACCGGGACCGAGACCGAATGTAGTCGGTCCGGTTGATCGATCTTCGGTCGGTCCGTCAAAATAGGAAGATTCGGTTTTGGTCGAGACCGACGGACCGAGACCGAAATATGGTAAAAATCGGGACCGAGACCGGACCGCCGGTCCTTCGGTCCGGTCGGTTTTGGTTCGGTCCGGTCGGTTTTGTCGGTCGGTCCGGTCGAAACGTTCGGAATGCTCAGCCCTATATTAATGTGTGCAAATTAAAAATCAGTTAACGTGCAAATCATTACAAGCAACCAATGGATACTATCAGAACAATATGGGCCAAATTTGACAATATTTAATTTTTGCAAAGTAATTAAAGTTGAGGTACTCAAACGTTAAACATAGAAACACAGAGTCCTACTCCCGCAAGGCTTACCACTCTATAAATACATAACCCAAACAAATCAAACCAAAATCATAACAAGTTTTCATAAACTTACGATTACTATTAGGGTTACTTTTTTTCTTTTTCTTCATTCCCAAGTTACACATTCATTCCAATAATGGCGGATTCTTCTTCTTCATCAAAGAAGATTGTTCTCAAGAGTTCGGAGGGTGAGACGTTTGAGATAGATGAGAAAGTGGCGTTGGAGTCACAAACGATAAAAAACATGATTGAAGATGAATGTGCTGACACCGCCATCCCTCTTCCCAACGTCACAAGCAAGATCTTGTCTAAGGTTATTGAGTATTGTAAGAAACATGTCGAGGCAACCGATGCTGAAGATAAGATTGCTGAAGAAGATTTGAAAGCGTTTGATGCTGAGTTTGTGAAAGTGGATCAGGGCACTCTGTTTGATCTCATTCTGGTACCTCTTTTTTTCTTATGTGTTTTTTTACGATTACGTAGTTTAGATTTTGTGAATAGTAATTGTGAAGTATATTTTCTATGAATATATGCTATGTGCTTTTTATTATTTGCCTTATGTTTATTATTAAGGCTTTCTTTTATAGAGATTACTCACCGTATGACTTGTGTTCATGCACTTGATTGTCTATTAAGGATCTCACATTAGTTTATGTTATGTAAAATTAGTTGCTTTTTTTAAAAATTGTGATAAAACCGTAGAGTCTGAATTTGAATGCTCAAACAGTCAAACTGCTAGTACACATTAACTCATTAATATTTGAGCCTATTATTAGTTTTTATGAATATAAATTTTAGAAAAGGAGATTAACAAAAACGATATTCAGTGAACCGAAAAACCTGTTGGATTTAACACCTAGATATGCTACTTGTTTGTGACTATGTTGACAAGTAATCCTTGTTTTATTGTTAGGCTGGTAACTATCTAAACATCAAAAGCCTCTTGGATCTCACTTGTCAAACTGTTGCTGATATGATCAAAGGAAAGAAACCTGAGGACATCCGTAAGACGTTTAACATCAAGAACGATTACACACCAGAGGAAGAGGAAGAAGTCCGTAAAGAGAATGCCTGGGCTTTTGAGTAATGTATTGAATTTGAATACGTTTTACCAAACATGACATGTTTTGTTTTCTTATAGACTTATAGTGGATTGCAGAATTTTATAGAGTTTTATTCTTAGTTGGATATTAATTAATTGAATATATGTTCTGAAAAATTATAGCATGTTATTGTTTTAATTGTTTGATATTTTTATTTGTTGCTTGTTTTCCAAGTTTCTGTTCTCAAATCTAGATTTTATACCAGACTATAACAAAATCTACTATATTTTTGCATATTTTTATCTTTGTAAACTCAATCCCTTTTTTTATGGGAGATTATAATTACACCATTTTATTATCCTTGTATTACTCAAGCTTTTTGCTTCCTTTTCTCATTGGTACACTTTATAAGCTTTGATCTTTATTGGTACTTTTGACATTGTCTCTGTTTGATTACTATGAAGCAGATTTACCATATTACAGTTCAATCTACATTGTCATAGATTGTAAAATAGTACCTTTAACTTGCACTGGAAAACAAATTACCCTAAAAGAAAATTAGAATAACAGTAAAAGAGGAAACATTGAAGAACTCTTTTTTGATATGACAACTAAACATATGTGACAACCATTGACATGACTACTTGATACGACTAGTTGTATAACTAAACATATGTGACAACATTTTGAAGCGAAACTAAAAGAACTCTTTTTTCACAAACGAGTAGACAACTACATAATTGATTTAGACACAAAAAGTAATGACATGTTTAGGTCTCTCGATCACCTTAAAAAAATACTCTACAATCACTTGCTTTTCTTTTTTTCTTTTTCTTTTATCTCAACTAATTAAGGTCATCAAAGAAATATAATGCACATTTTTTAGGTAAATGGGGAATAATCCTGCACACTAGTAAAATATATTATCCAAAAAACATTGAAGTACAACGGATGAGAGTGAGTCCCTCATCTCAGTCCCTTAGGACACTTACATAACCACTATATAAGACAATAAATACAATAAATCGTAACTCAAAAAAACACTTGAGTCTTCTTAGTCATCATAGCGATCCAGAACTTGCACATGAAGAAACCCATAACCAAGTTTCCCCGCCTTCCAAGTAGTACTCCAATCCATGAATAAAGACCATTTCATGCAATACCACACTTACCAATAGATCCAGAACTAACACGAGTGACCAAGTAAAGATCGGACCATAACAACTCCAAGGGTGCTCATTCCAAAACAAATCCATTTTGCGACTTCTATTAGTATTACGCATGAAGCATAATACTAATAACCTAATAAGAGTGTAATCCATAGCAAAGCAAATTTGAAACATAAACAGGTTATAAGCGACCCTAACATCCAGCATATAATTCCAATGTACATACACAACCGCAGCTCCAATAATCATGAATAATAAACCAACAAGCCGAAGCAACGATACATGTATGCCACACTTAAAACTATGGTACAATTCATACCCACATCAGCCATCACAAATAAAGTCGAATAAGCTTTTACCAATGTAATACAAACCTGCCATAGACTAATACACGTTGCTCTTGAAGTACCCATAATGCATGTATGCATAACACGTTGCTCTTGAAGTACCCATAATGCATGTATGCATAACAGCAGACACGCAACGTCACCAAGCAGTCAACCAATTGACTACTTAAAATCAATAATAATAGCTTCAAAAATGAGGCGAAACTCACATGTCTTCATTATATTTGTATCCTTGAATTAAAACATTGTCGAAGCTCTTATTACGAGGATCTATGTGACACCAACAGATCCTACCTCCATGCACAGCCCACCCGCTGCATCCATCGAAGTCAGTAAGCATCCAACAGCACGTAGGTTGTAAAGCAACATTAAAACAACAAATAATCATCATCCACTCTCCCATAACCCACGATCAAACCATAAATACCACGGAAGAACTTCCCATATATTAGGGTTTCGAAGCCGAAACCCTAAACGCATGATGAGGATCATGTATATGAACAAGAAAGAAACGAATCAATCACCAGCCCATGGCTACATCAAGAAACCCAAAAGGATTTAAACAGTTCGTTTTAAGCCAACCATAACCAACACATGATCCAAAAGATATGACACATAACGGCAATGGATCGAGCGAACCACATCAAAACCCTAAAAAATAAGACCATACAGATCTAGGGTTTCATTATAGAGGAAAGAGGAAAGAGACCCAGCCGCCATCCCAAGAAAAACATAACCCTAATCCCTCTATCTTTAAACCAAACGACAAATAAGCAAAGCATGTATCCATGAACTCCTTTTCCTAGAAAAATAAGGCTCAGAGATCCAATCTTAGATTAACTAATGGCACTCACGAAGAGAAACCAATCAGAAAATCAAAATTAAATAACTGAACCCCAAGGTTCATCATCGGAATAAAGAGAACATGAATAACACGCTACCTACAAGATCGATTGAGGGTAAAAGAATCGAATAGATAGAAGATTATGGCCGGACAGGATGGTGGAGATGGCGGGCGGATATCTCCTCTAGGGAGAGAATTTTAGGGTTTTTGGTATTATGAAAAGAAGTGATTATTAGTGTATATTATCTGTTGGTTCATTTATGCGTGAACTTAGGCCGACTGCAAGCCACTTAGGCTAGATGGCAAGGCAAGGTGAGTCACTCACCTTAGCTTCATCTCACCCCGTGAGTTCCTTGCCTTCCTACCCATCTCACGCGTGAGTCTCGCAAACCAAGAGCAAGTAAGGTGACTCGGTCACCTACTTGATTATGTGCAAATCTTTTCAACTTTTTTTTTCCTTTTCAAAGTGTGTATAGTTTGTATATTAATTTGAGACTACGAAGCACCAAAGTAGTAGACAAACTTTTATCATTACAGAAAGAAAGGAGACTACATTGCGTAGGAAATTAAACCGCGACACATAATACAAAAAACATAGATTAAAACAACTAAATATAATCCGGGTGATCCCAAGTTTGAGAGTTGTTAGAGTCGTAACCATCGTCGTAAGCATACAAAGACGAACCTTCAAATTTGCTGTCTTCCCAGTCTGCATACAAAACATCAAATTCTCTATCCTAACGTTCTTTTTCTTCCCTTTCAGCTTGCTCCATACGAGCAGCTTCCTTCATTTCTATCAATACTTCTTCATCTTGGAGCATAAGTCGTTCCCTTTCGACTTGTGCTCTTCTGCCTCCTCAAGAAGCGACTCCTCCAATTCTCTTAAAAGTTCATCTTCATTAATTTGTTGGCCGAAGTCTTTTTGTTTGGGAAATTGTTGGCCGAAGTCTTTTTTAGACATCATTGAGAGAATTTGGTAAGAAATTTTGTGTGTGTGTGTATGTGTGTGGCTTGTAAGTAGGGGTGAGCATCGGTCCCAGACCGGACCGGACCGGACCGACTAGACCGAGGACCGAATTAGCCAAAAACTAAGACCGAGGACCGGACCGAATGTGATTGGTCCGGTCCGGTCTCGGTCGGTCCAGTCCAACAAGGCCAAAATAGTCGTTTTGTAGTCCGGACCGGACCGACTGCAAGCCACTTAGGCCGACTGCAAGCCACTTAGGCTAGATGGAAAGGCAAGGTGAGTCACTCACCTTAGCCTCATCTCACCCCGTGAGTTCCTTGCCTTCCTACCCATCTCACGCGTGAGTCTCGCAAACCTAGAGCAAGTAAGGTATTCAACTTTTTTTTTCCTTTTCAAAGTGTGTATAGTTTGTATATTAATTTGAGAGTACGAAGCACCAAAGTAGTAGACAAACTTTTATTCATTACAGAAAGAAAGAAGACTACATTCCATATGAAATTAAACAGCGACACATAAAACAAAAAACATAGATTAAAACAACTAAATATAATCCGGGTGATCCCAAGTTTGAGAGTTGTTGGAGTCGTAACCATCGTCGTAAGCATACGAAGACGAACCTTCAAATTTGTTGTCTTCCCAGTCTGCATACAAAACATCGAATTCTCTATCCTAACGTTCTTTTTCTTCCTTTTCAGCTTGCTCCCTACGAGTAGCTTCCTCCATCTCTATCAATACTTCTTCATCTTGGAGCATAAGTTGTTCCCTTTCGGCTTGTTCTCTTTCTGCTTCCTCCTTAAGAGCAGCTTCCTCCAATTCTCTTAAAAGTTCATCTTCATTAATTGGTTGGCCGAAGTCTTTTTGTTGGGGAAATTGTTGGCCGAAGTCTTTTTTAGACATCATTGAGAGAATTTGGTAAGAAATTTTGTGTCTGTGTGTGGCTTGTGAGTAGGGGTGAGCATCGGTCCCGGACCGGACCGACTAGACCGAGGACCGAATTAGCCAAAAAACTAGGACCCAGGACCGGACCGAATGTGATCAGTCCGTTCCGGTCCGGTCTCGGTCGGTCCGTCGGTCGGTCCGGTCCAACAAGGCCAAAATACTCGTTTTGTAGTCCGGACCGGACGGGACCGACCGGACCGAGGACCGAATTAGCCCAAAAGCCTAGACCGAGGACTGGACCGAATGTCGTCGGTCCGGTCCGGTCCTGTCTTGGTCGGTCCGGTCCGTTCGGGTCGTATGCTCACCCCTACTTGTGAGTGTGGATATATATAGGAAAATTTTTGAATTTGAATTTGTAAGTGTTAAAAAAAAGAAAAAACATTTAAGTAAAAAAAATTAAGACAAGTGGAAGTGAGTCCCTTGTCCACATAAAGGTGAGTGGAAGTGAGTGAAAGAGAGATGAGAGAGAAAGTTGATGTGAAGATGATGTGTAAGGTTAGTTTGGCATTGCCTTGCCCTCCATCCTTACTTATAAATCTCATAAAGGCTATGTATATCATGATTCTCATATCTAATCGGTTGCCTTCTCTACCATATTTCTTAAATTCTAGCCACTGTCGTTTATCTCCTCTTTATCAAAAGAACAAGAAATATGCAAATTTCAGCTAAAACTTTGTATGTGTATTGTTTTGACCATTACATTTAAACCAATTAAAGTTAATTGCCATCGTCAACATATTTTTATTCGTTTCTAAAATTCTACGCGAAACACAACCATGAAAACCACTGTTGCGGCCAGCGTGCCGCCGAAAGTCGCATGCTGCAAAAAAGATGGAATTGGTCAAAGATGTTGTTGTCTTTGATTTGGCATTTGCTTTTGGTGTTTGTTTTTGCTTTCACTGCTTTGTTATTCTTTAATTGTTAGGTTGCCACAGATCAACAACACACTAAGCACATTGAAAATGATATTCATTACGTGCACGATCAGGTTGCCACATGTCACGTTCAAGTTTTTCACGTTCCTTTTCGCTATCAATAAACTGATATCTTCGATATATGACTTCCTTATCCATTGTTTGTGCCAGTTTGAGTGGCAACTCGCCTTCCGTTCAAATTGTGAAAGTTTCGCTCAAACTACGAGAGTGTATTAGTGGATACTAGGTAATTGACTTTTTCGGCGAACAATAGTTTTTTTACTATTTTATTTATGGTGATAGTTTAATGTCTAAGGGTGTGTTTGGTTCGCAGAATGTTTTTTAAGAAATTGTAATCTTTACAAGTAATTGTAATTTGAATGAATTGTAATTCAAAGAATTGAAATGTATTGGAATTGTAATGTGTTAAAATTATAATTGATGAAATCATTCATTGTATTTGGTTAACTCACGATGTAAAGTAATTTAGAAAAACAATAATAATAATAATAATAATAATAATAATAATAATAATAATAATAATAGTAAAGATAATATAATAATAATAATAATAATAATAATAATAATAATAAATTAATATAATTATATATATATATATATATATATATATATATATATATATATATATATATATATATATATATATATATATATACTAGTGGTCAAGCCGCTTGATGGGCGTGCATGACTTATAATTATTGTTGACATATTTTATTATAGCGAAAGCAAGCGGGTAATCGTAAGGAAGTTTTTCGTAAAATATTATATATTATATTTTAGGACGAAAGTAGAATTTACTTGTACCTAATGGTACTCAACTAACAAAGTATTCTCATAAATTGGCATCTTGTCAAATGGATATGGACCATAACGTACATAAGATTATTAGGTTATGTCGATCCTGGATTCTTAGTAGGGGTGAATTAGAATGCAGCCGTGGTTCTTAGTGTCAATGATTAATCTATGTGGGATTTTATTCTATAATGTGGGTACTGATCACTTCCTCTACATCCAAAAATCCACACATCATTGAGTGTAGAAAATGAGTAATTTGATCTAATACAACCCTATACGTTAGCACAAACAAACTATTAACATGTTGGTTTATGGTTACCAATTCATTGCTAGGATTAAAGAACCAAAAATAGAAGATGAAGATCAAATAATATGTTTTTGGTAGACTGCTTTGATATATACCAATGAACTATAAATATCATTTAAATACGATAATGGGCTTTAGCTCAGTCAACCTAATTGTAATGGCAACCATCTTATACGTTCATCATAGAATCCGTAGACCTACGAAACCATAAAACACAGTAATATACATGTAAGTTAAGATCGTAATATACTTGTAAGCTAAGATCAGCTTTCCAATAAATTAATAGAGCTTAGCTTATTAAATGAAGTGTTATTTTCATTTTTTTGAGACTTAGGCACACAACTTTGTTCGTTCATAGTTTTTGAAGTAGATCTCTTTACTTTAAATTCAATTTAACAGACTTCTTACAGCTCATATAACATTTTATCATTTGCTTTTGTAGTGGAAAGCAAGGTTTTTAATAATAGTGTACATGCTCTTTTCTTGTTGTGATTGATTATTTTAACAAACAAATCTCTTTTCTATAGCTTACAGATATATGAAAAAGATATCTTATTCATATTTACAATACAATATTGTTGACATATATGTTAACTAATGACTTCTATTAAAGATGACAAATAAAATACTTATATAAACCCATGCAAAATTCTAAAATAAGCGTAAATCTCTTTATTCACAGCATAAACCATACTTACACATATAATACGTTGCCAATGCAAGACACTTTAAAGAACAAAACTTAAAACTTGGTTGCGTGTTACGTGTTACAATAAACAATTTATTCCTTTAAACGCACAACTTCTTCTTCAAGAAGAGTACTTCAATTCTCAAATGAGAAGCCCTTTAGTGGTATCTCAGTAGCATAATAAATAAAACAAACATGTAAAAGGCTTAATAAACTCTAACAAACTAATAGCAAGAAGACAATAATTATATAAGCATTCCATACCTATAAGTTTTAAAATAGTTTTAAAAAAGTCAATTACCATCACTTTTTAACCCAACGTGGCCTCATCAAAACCGAAATCAAAACCATTACAACAAATTCACCAAAAACCACAAAAGTATATGAAATTATAAACATAAAACTCATGAGAACCATATTACTAAAATCATTCTTCTTATCAGTAATAATTGCATTTTTAGTGGTAACTATTGATACTTCATATTCATTTGTACTTTTAATCTAATTGGTAGCCAATGAAAGTAACTAGTGTCATTTGGAATAAGTAAGGGTCATGGCCAGAGATTTGTGTCAATCAAGTATTTACCTTGTCCAACATATAATTTGAAAGCTAGATTCCAGCCCATATGGAAAATTGACGTGTTGGGTGTATAACAAAAAGAAGGAAAAAACCATTACCATACACTATAGAACTTAACATTTGCTGGAAATTTGTCTAAAGATAAGATCTATCGTGTTCTATTAGCCTATTGCAATACTTCTTTATTGAACAGTGTATGAATTTGTGTGTGGTTCATATAAACAAATATAACACTTTAATAGAAACTTACCTCATTGATTGAAAGAACCTGAGTAAAGGCACATCCATTATAAAATCACCAATTTATTTATTGAATGCATTGGAATATAAAATACGTGTAAGTAGATAAATCACCTGTCGAGGTAGTTATTGCGCGTTTACTGTTTGGGCCAACTATTGGTATGCCCTTCATAGCTTCAAAAAGTAGCCATTATTTAGTATTATCGACTACTAATAAAGTAATATGCAAAATTAGTGACTCTTGATAAAATCATCCGCCACAGAAGCTACAAAAAATTAAGGTCGCACCTTTAGTGGCGAACTCGTATGAGCCGTACTGGTTGAACTATAGGAATATAAATTACCATAATGTTAACATTAATTATTACAAAGAATAATGTGAAAAAGTGGAGATAGATAAGTCACCTTTCATGTGGTTCTTGCATTTACTATTCGTGGAAATCGGTATGTGCCTTCGCCTTCAATGTCGCGCCTTTGTTGTTATATAATTTTTTTCGCTTTTATTAATTTGCATTTGTAAAGGTGTCGATTAAATATCGATAGTTGATAAAAGGTCATTATCATTTTTTTATGTGAGTTGATCCAAATACAACGTTTTGACCCAAACAAAAAATACCCGTTTTGATCTGTTATATGCAAAGTTGACCCGTGGATCTTGCCACCCTTACAAATATCATATCCTTATCATCTGAGGTAGAAACACAACATCAATTCTCATAATAACCTTAAGGTTGTGATGATAAATTGTTATCTTAACGACATTAATATAAATAGTTGTTCATCTGCGTATATTTAAGAGTTTGAAACTACATGTGCATATAACACTCTTATGTTACCATCTATCTTTGTAATGGATATAAAAGTTTCTATCGAAAATAGGTGCAAGTTTTGCAAGTTGAATGTATGAAACATGTTTTTTTCAGTGGAATTAATTAAAGCTGGTAACACGTTACCATCATTATTTATTTGCCTTCGTATGCATATTGCACACTTTCACTTAAAGCAAAATCAACCAATAATACTTTGACACTACATGTATTTTATGCCTATAAGCACCAATCTTTAGAATTCAAAGTGAGACAAGATTGGTTCATACAGAGTATATAAATTACTAAATCCACAAGAAAATTATATGCAACTTAAAAAGTATACGGTACATATACATGCCTAAAAGTCTAAAAAAACATGTAAACTGACGATGAGACTCTTGAACAGGAATTAGTCCAAAGCCACCATCATATGACTGCAAAAAAACATTAATCCATAGCAATTCGTTAAGGGCAAGAAACCTATAAACTTTTCTGCTATCATCTAAGCTAAGAAAAAGGAGTTCATTTTACCATCAAGACAATTGTATTACAGACTATCTTTTATCTCTAAAAGATCAAACATGTGAAATAAAAAACTTAAGAAAGTAAATATATATACTATTGGCAGACCATATGGTCGCCAAAGTTTGTTTGATAACTTTAGACATGATAACTACTATGAGACTGACGTCATGAGAAGATCGAGATCCCCTCGTTTTGATGATAATAGACTGATGGGTAGGTTCCGGGAAATGGGACCCGATAATATGCTTGAACGACATAGTCCTTCAAGAGATAGAATGGGTGGCTTTCATGATTTGCCTCCTCATCATATCTCGCGTCATAACCCCCATCAAGGCCTAATATATGATGACGAGTGGGACCTGCTGGAAGATGCGCTAGGTTATCATGGTGCAAAGAAACTTAAGAGTCGCTAGGTTAATAATTATTTTGTATATTTTTGCTCGATACATGTGCTCGAGTAACTAACAATGCTTCTTAGCTCTTGCTCTTAAGTATCAATACAATGTTTATTATTAACTATAGTTGATAATTTTTTTTTTTGATAATAACTATATAGTTTATAAGTATCATGCTTCATATCCCAAAAAGGAGTATTGTAACACCAAAACAAAAGGCTTACACTCCTTCTCTGGAATAGGAAACACGATATTTAAAACTATAGAAAGTTACACTTTAAAATCTTAGCACAAGAAAACTAAGAAGGTTGATGGCACGCTTGTGAGCGCCCTGTACTTTATAGCATCTCATTCTTATCATTTTGCTCTACACCAGTCGATGTGGGACAAACATTTTTACTCTTTCTTTTTTACTTCTATATTCACCCAATATTACTCTGACGGGATTAAGGAGTTGTTAAGATTGAACATATTCAGACCCCCAACATATTTTTTACACCCTAAACAATGAGGAGTATGTATCAATGTTACCAAGCATTATTAGTAACCTCGATGACATATGATAAACAAATGTTGTACAGCTAAAGATGAAACAACATCGATATGATGTTTGAGAACAAATCATTTGATTAATTTTGAAGTCCATCCTTGTGATCGCAAGTCTGGTAGTTGGGTCAAAAAGTTATTTATATGTGTTCAACTTGTCGAAAGTCGAAACCTCTTCATGGGCTAACTTGCAAGTGAATGATTTTGGCAAAATGATTACTTTGGGGCTGATTCTTAATGGTGAGGTGCTTCTTTATAAGCTTAAATTAAATAAAGGTATACCTCACTATAAGAATGCTAATTGAAAGATTATATGGAGGGAGGCTTCTTTAATTATCTAGCTTGCTTAGATCAACATTAAGAAGACCGACCTCATTGATATGCAAGGGAGGTGAAGAATGCACTTTTGAAGTTATGTTCAATTATAAAGTAGCATCAAATGATGTTTGACAATAGTTACTATTTATTGCTAAAAGTACGTTTATAAGATTGTTACGCTGTATATTGAGGACAAATCAATACCGAACATGTGCATTATGACGAGTAAAGGAACATGCTCTGAATCTAATTTTAGAGTCGCGATGTGCGAGTAACTTACATTGTCTTGCAGAATATCATGAACTCACTGTACTATGTCGGAGCGTAGATCTGACATAGGTAAAATGCAGTTGGATTAATGTCCATGTGAACATTAAATATTGCATCGCTGGCTTCGATCATGATGAAGCACCTGCACAACCGCACCAAAAAATTAAAAAATCATTTAATTATAAAGCGCATGAGTAGATACCTTAACGATTCAAATGACTTACCTTAACCTTCATCGATGTTTCCTCCACTCTAAGACATCACATTTATCTCCTAAATTTTGTTTGATATGTGAATTAGATATCCAAAACCCCTTAAAACGCATATTTGCAAATCGATGTCGGGCTTTTCATCGCCCACTATTTCGTGAACAATATCTCGAAGTAATACCTATTTTCAAGAATTGTCCTTACACAATGAAAATCATAGTTTCGAAATTTTAAGCATTAGAGCAACTCGTCCATATTATGAAACCATGACTCCACATACCGATATTTGAATTTCGCCCACATTGTCTACATTACATGATTCAAGCGAGTAATGTTTGCCTGTAAGTGTAAGATAAAGCATAAATTCTGTGAAAAACTAGAAGGGGGGTTGAATAGTTTTACCGTTGAATAGTTTTACCAATTACAACTTCGTTTTAAAACATTTAGAATAACTTATGTCAATCTATTTGGTTGTTTATGTTGGACGTTGATAGATATATATATAACGTAATGAAAGATAAAAGTAAGAAGCACATAACCATGACACGAGTATTTATAGTGGTTCGCCACAAGGACACCTTCCTTGCTTCTACTCCACCCCCGAGTCACCAACTCGAGAGTTCAGAATACTACACGACACCAATCTCCTTATGGCGGAGAAGCCTTCACAACGCTGCCTACTCTTTTTCCGATACTAGGCTAACCACCGGGTTCTTCCACTCCAAGGTGAACCACACCTATCACAACGTCGCCTACCCTTTATTAGGTACTAGGCTAAGTACCTAGTTCTTTCACACCAAGGTGAACCACACGTACACAACGTCGCCTACCCTTTATTAGGTACTAGGCTAAGCACCTAGTTCCATTGCAATAGAGGAACTACTACCCAACACTACACCAACGACTAATACCAAAGGAGATCAACTCCATTTTACAACATCATCAAGGATATCAATATCCTTGGATCTAGTACTAATCTATCTTGTACATCGAAATACACCATATCGAATGTACATCTAAGGCACCTTTCACTAATGCCTTTAACTAGATCTTCAAGACACCCTTCACTAATGTCTTGTGTCTCGACTTCTAAGCACCTTTCACTAATTCTTCTAGTCTAGACTTCTAAGCACCCACCACAAGTGCTTGTGATATGTACGATATATACCCTTCACTAATATCTTCGTCTTGACACTTGAGACACCTTTCACAAATGTCTTCAACACTTCTTAGGAAAAGAAAAACAATCATCAACAAGAAGACTTTAGTAGTCTTGATGATAAGGAAGCATGGCAACTTATGGACTTGAGCTTGCTCGACTTCAAAGGTGGTGATCTCGCCTTTAAGAGGAACCTAGAAGATCACACAAAACAAAACTACAAACATAGATCTCTTGGATCCGAGGTTAGAGTTTTAACTCAAGGGAAAGTATGTTGGAAAGGGTGAGAAACAATGAAGAAATGGCTCACTATTTATAGAGGAAAATTTACGCCTCCGGATCCCACTGGATCCCTCCCATGCGGATCCGCCTAGCGAAAGTTAGGATCCGTGGACGCTAATCTTACCGATGGGTATTTTGGTTATGGGTCATGGGTCATGGGTTGATCCATGGGTCTTTAGCTAGATACAATGTATCTCTTGAGTGCAATGCACCTAGTCACATGGGTATGGGTCAATACCATGGGTTATGGATATTATCCATATATGATATAAGTATGATGTCATGCAATAGGTTATGGGTCAAGCTCCATGGGTCATGGGCTTTGGGTTGTACCCAACTATATTCAATGTATTTGGTCAATGGGTTGTGACACTTAAGTTTCTACCCATTTATATTACCCAATATACTACATACTAGTTATGTGTATATTTTACCCAAATATGTAAACACTAGTTGTTGTACATATGTAATATTAAATCATAAAATCACTTATACTTGTTTTAGTGTTTTATGTGAAATGTGAATATGTTAGAAACTATTAGTTTAAACCATTTACGATTTTATTAGTTTCATTAAATGATTTTACGCTTGTTATCGACAAAACATTAGAAGATCGTAAAATATAAATAAACGCTTTTATGGCTTATTTGTATTAACAATCTCCCTTTTGTTGATGATAAAACATAAATTTATTTTAAGGAAAAGCTAAAATTGTAAAACTTTGAATTTAGTTTTTACTTTCTTCTCCCTTTTGACGAAACAAAAGAGCTTCGAAAGAAAACTAACGCAATGTTTTAAGAAAAATGTGTGAAAATAGAAAGAAGAATTAGAGAGCAAGTAACGGAAAGGATCTCGCCTTAAATCCCCCTTAACGAGTCCATCCCTATGTAAAGGAGTCAAGAAAGTAATACTAAGCCAGTTAGTTTGCAAAAGATTTCGTCTATGTGACGAATGTGCTCCCCCTTGATGATTGCAATTTTGCAAAGGGATGTCATGAAATGTAATCCTAATATTGCAAGTAATTTGCAATGTATTGCTTTGACACAAAGCTCCCCCTAGCTTTAGGGTGTCAAAGTCTTTAGGTGTAAATTGAATAACTACAAAACAAAGATTAGAAAACAAGTATAATTCATAATTTCCGCAAATGTGGTCCAAGTTAGTAGAAAATTAGTTTTAGATCACGGATCCCACGCCCTCTTTGTAGGGATCCGTCTAGGCAAATATAAGGATCCGTCTGGTCGACGATCAATTTCACAGAATGGTGATATAACGACATGTTAATATTAAAGTGAGATATGTATTATATAACATACTCATATACACAGAAATATAGCAAGTAGCATGTATTCTCATTTAATAAAACTAGATAAAAAATATACATGACTCTAAAAACTAAGAAAATTATCGATACATAACTTGGAATTACTAGACTTGTCTAAGTAACGCTTGAAACTATGACACCACTAAAAATCCTCTAGCTCAAGTTTGTTTAGGTTTAATCTCGTCGAAACGTTCGAGGATATGATAGAACATGAAACGTTGGTCTTCTCGTACTTCATGTATCAAACTTTCAACATGTTGACAATAATAAAAATCTTTGTCATGGCTAGGTAGTGGTGGTGGAAGAAATGAAATTGCTTGATGCGAAGGATCAAGTGAAGCGGCTTGTGTAGCCTCAAACGATGGAGGGATTGGTGGAGGCGCATTTGAGAATGGCTCGACCAAGAATGATGGTGGTGGTAGAGAAGTGTCAACTCCATATGGTCCGTGGTCGACTTTGATGATTTCACATAATCCAAATGGGATTATATGATGGAAACGGCTGAAAAGGAAGCCGGAGCTAATGTTGACTCAACACCTTGATTTTGTACCATTATTCCTCCTAATGAGGAGAATGTTGTCGGCGGAGGAGGATGAGACGGCCTAGGAGGCAAATCCTCTAAATTGTAGAGGTGTGGTGATGATAGTGGAGATCTAAAAGGGAGACAGCTTTAGGAACCAATGGTGATGGTTTAGTGGAGATGATATTGTTTGGCCTAGGAGGTATGGTGGTGTTTGGCATAGGTAGTTTTGTGGGTACTATCCTTTTCGGAATTGGTTTGATTGGTTGAGAAGAGATCCTTACATTTGTTGGCTTGACCTGAGATGATTTGGTTGAAGAGATTTCGTGTACAACACGAGCAATTTTCTTGGGTGGTACTTTGGTGGATATGTTACTACTTGGAGTTTTCCTCATGATGAGATGTTTTCAAGAAGTTTGTAAGGGTTTCTTAAGTGCTGAAAATGAGGATGAAGGTGATGACTATGGAAGTCCTAACAATGAGGTTTATAAAGCAAGAGATTTGGCAAGTGCATTCAAGCCTTAAGCCACTAAAATTTATTGGAATGTGATGATTAACATGCACAAGAGTCAACTTCCGAGTTTGTACTGATCTAGGAACTCATTTAAGATGATATGGAGTGTTTAAGTTAGAAAGATGAGCTTGAAATGATTGATTTAGCTAGAGTTGACATAATCTGTCACCCGGATCCCACGGTTCCCTCATTTGAGGGATCCGACTAGGCTAATTCTAGGGATCCGGCTCTCAGCAGTTATGAAAGGTTTAGAAATGAAGTTTCTAAGAGATAAAACCTATATCATTTTTAGTGTTTCAGTCCTCCTGAGTATCTAAGATGAGGGTGTACTTGAATGATCAAAAATAATGAATGTTATAGCAAATGATTGCTTTTTATGGAAGGAAAATGAGACTAAATGACTACCAATGGTTGTTCAAGGATAACACTAAGAGTTTTGGTGGTGTCAAGTCATAATAAATGATCCTAGAGATCAGATTTTAGCTTGAGATGGAATTTGAAGAATCCTTAAAAATCACAAGAATTGAAAAACTAATTTTTGACCCACTTTGAGGTAAACATGACTAGAAACAATTTCCCAAAATTGTTCAATATGTCCACCTAAGTGTTTTGAAAGATGAAAAACAATTTATGAGTATTGAAGCAGAAATATGGTGAGTTATGACGATTTGATAATTTAAAAGACGTTTTGACTAAGGTCTTATGTAAGCAATAAGCGAGTCGAAGGCTTTCTCATCCTTGAAGTAGACTTAGTTTTGTTCTAATATCTTATGTTTAGCTAATGTGATGTTATCTAGAAAGCTATCTTGATGTGAGGGATGCAGTATTGCTGATCTGATGCTACGGATCCCACGGTTCCCTCAAGGGAGGGATCCGTCTAGGCTAATCCTAGGGATCCGACATCTGCAGATCAGAACCCCCACAAAATAATGTGCAGATTTTGCACACTAATTTACTATTAAATTAAACAGCAAGTACAAGCATGTCATCACATAACAGCACTCATTGATAATGGTAGAAGTAACAATATCCAAATTACCACAAACAAAAGTGCTAAAACATAATCATCCACCCATAGGTCAAATGTTAAAAATAAGCATATTCCTATTGTCTGTTTCGTCAATTCTTTCTTTTCCTTTTTGACGACTTTGTGAGGTGGTAAGCAAGATTTTGAATCATGCCCCTCAATTGTTTGAATTCCGTGGTATCGTTTGGAATGGTTGGAAGTTGTTCGTAGTAATCAAAGGGTTCCAATTCAATGTTGGCTATGGGGTCGACATCTTCCTCTTCTTCATTTTCTTCTTCTTCTCCTTCCGAGGAGTTCGAGAGAGCTTTAGGTTTCTTTCCATTGACCATGAAGCGTTTAGAGGGTATTTTGGTAAGAGGCACTATTACATGATCGGTAAAGAAATGATCATTGTTGATAGGAGATGGTTGCAGTGCACTAACATACTTACAAAGTCGTGTTAGGAGCATACCATATGGAAGTACCATGTTGAAGCTTTGAATACCCTACCATTCTCCTCATCATGTAATAGGCGAGATTAAATGGATTTTGGTGGATAAGACAATAGATCATTTGCACAAGACATGCATTTGGATGATCCTTGTTACCAACTAGGCTAATGATGTTTTCCCTAAGGATTTCTTCCCATTTTTTAAACATGGGATGCATTTCGAAAAGCTCCATTTGATAAGGATTACGGTGAATGAGCTTTTTATTTCGGTTGTACCGGGATTGGTCGGTCCTAACCTTGAAGATAGTATCTCGAATGATTTCGGGATCATCAAGAGGAGTATTGTAGATAGGTTTAGAATCAAGTGCAAGGTTTTGAGTGTTAATTGCCCAATCTTGAGAATACATACAAATTCCTTCACAAGGAATGCGAAGAATTTGAGAAAATGTGTTGAGAGGTAGAATGAAGTTTTGTTTATTGATGATGAAGGCTATTGAAATGCTATCATCGGCATTTCGAATGATCCTAATGCTTTTATAGAATTCAAAGATGAAAATCGGGCAAATTTGTTCATCAATGTCAAGAAGACAATCAAAGTTGATTGCCGAGAAAGCTTGGCGAGTGTCGGTATCTTCAAGGAAACATTCCTTGACTACACGACCTTCGTGAATAAGTCGTTTTTCAAGCTTTTTGAAGACCTTGCGGTCGGTTTTTGAGAATTCCTCATTTCGATAGTAATGAGTAAGGTAATGGACGGTATCATGATGATCTTGTTGAGTGGCTTTAGGCATGGTTGGTCCTAGAAACACAAATTTTCCAATTAGGTAAAATTAGTTGAGATGGGTTTATGGTTTTGATTTGTATTAACAATGTTGTGAACACGATGTGATCTTAATTATGTAAAAAGCCCCTTTTAATGATTAATTTTGAAAACCCTAATTAGATTAATTGATTAGAGATTGTGAAACCATAAACCCTAGGATGAGGATGATGAAGATTAGAACAAGTTAGTGTAAAAAATTACAATGGTGTTCTAGAGAGGAATACTTGAGGGTATGGAGTCCAAAGAGGATGAAATAAGTAGTTTAGTCGTTTTTGTGTTATGTGAGGAGAGGGAAAAAGATCAATGGTGATTTTGAATACGTATAGTTGAGTTCTGTTCCACGGTTCCCCCGGATCCCTTATAATTGGGATCCGGCTAGTACAACTAGGGGATCCGCCATCGTAGACGTAAAAAGGGTTGTTTGGCATTATTTTTGTAGTAGGCTTATAAGCTAGCTTACTAAAAAATAGTTTTGAGGTATCAAATGAAAGGTTGTTTTGTCGACGGGTTTTGATAAGTTAGTTATCAAGGGTTCATGTGTGATGACGGCGTTAGTTTGACGAATCAAAAGGAATATTATTCCCGATGATGAGTAAGTTGGAAAACTAACAAAAGAGACTTTTAAAGAGACTATCAATTTTTAAACAAAAAGAATTATGATATCAATATACTCATGTAAGCTATCTAATGAAAATTAAAACATACCTCTATGCTTCTTGGTTTGTCATAATACTCGAAACACTTTATGAGCTCTTAAAGTCATCCTTTGTATTTGACGTAAGTAAGTTGTGATTACTTTTAGATCCTTTCTTGAAGGTTGACTTCATTATTCTTTGAATAGAAATGAAGGTTTTGGAGAGATCCTAGCATGAAGATTTCTTGATACTAATATGTTAGGATGATCTATCAATGTCCAACAAAATGATTTTTTAAAACATGACTTTGAAAAAAATCCTTCTTTGTAGTTTTCAAACATACACAGATCGTATCAAGTTTTTAAAGTACAACATACTCTAAGAAACTTGGTAACGAAGCTCTGATACCAATTGTGGAAAACTAGAAGGGGGGGTTGAATAGTTTTACCAATTAATACTTCGTTTTAAAACATTTAGATTAACTTATGTCAATCTATTTGGTTGTTTATGTTGGACGTTGATAGATAGATATATAAACATGTAATGAAAGATAAAGAGTAAGAAGCACATAACCATGACACGAGTATTTATAGTGGTTCTGCCACAAGGACACCTTCCTTGCTCTACTCCACTCCCGAGTCACCTACTCGAGAGTTCGTAAACACTACACGACACCAATCTCCTTATGGCGGAGAAGCCTTCACAACGCCGCCTACTCTTTTCCCAGACTAGGCTAACCACCGGTTCTTTCACCCAAGGTGAACCACACCTATCACAACGTCAGCCTACCCTTTATTAGGTACTAGGCTAAGTACCTAGTTCTTTCACACCAAGGTGAACCACACCTACACAACGCCGCCTACCCTTTATTAGGTACTAGGCTAAGCACCTAGTTCCATTGCAATGGAGGAACTACTACCCAACACTACACCAACGACTAATCCCAAAGGAGATCAACTCCTTTTACAACATCATCAAGGATATCAATATCCTTGGATCTAGTACTAATCTATCTTGTACATCGAAATACACCATATCGAATGTACATCTAAGGCACCTTTCACTAATGCCTTTAACTAGATCTTCAAGACACCCTTCACTAATGTCTTGTGTCTCGACTTCTATGCACCTTTCACTAATGCTTCTAGTCTAGACTTCTAAGCACCCACCACAAGTGCTTGTGATATGTACGATAGATACCCTTCACTAATATCTTCGCCTTGACACTTGAGACACCTTTCACAAATGTCTTCAACACTTCTAGAAAAGAAAAAGTCATCAACAAGAAGACTTCAAGAGTCTTGATGATGAGGAAGCATGGCAACTCATGGACTTAAGCTTGCTCGACTTCAAAGGTGGTGATCTCGCCTTTAAGAGGAACCTAGAAGATCACACAAAACAAAACTACAAACATAGATCTCTTGGATATGAGGTTAGAGAGTTTTTAACTCAAGGGAAAGTATGTTGGAAAAGGGTGATAAACAATGAAGAAATGGCTCACTATTTATAGAGGAAAATTCTCTGTTCCGGATCCCACGGATCCCTCCCACAAGGGATCCGTCTAGTGTAAAGCTAGGGATCCGTGGGGCTCCTCTTACCCATGGGTATTTTGGTTATGGGTCATGGGTTGATCCATGGGTCTTTAGCTAGATACAATGTATCTCTGAGTGCAATGCACCTAGTCACATGGGTATGGGTCAATACCATGGGTTATGGATATTATCCATATATGATATAAGCATGATGTCATGAAATAGGTTATGGGTCAAGCTCCATGGGTCATGGGCTTTGGGTTGTACCCAACTATATTTAATGTATTTGGTCAATGGGTTGGGACACTTAAGTTTCTACCCATTTATATTACCCAATATACTACATACTAGTTATGTGTATATTTTACCCAAATATGTAAACACTAGTTGTTGTACATATGTAATATTAAATCATAAAATCACTTATACTTGTTTTAGTGTTTTATGTGAAAATGTGAATATGTTAGAAACTATTAGTTTAAACCATTTATGTATTTTATTAGTTTCGTTAAAATGATTTTACGCTTGTTATCGACAAACATTGTAAGATTGTAAAATATAAATAAACGCTTTTATGGCTTATTTGTATTAACAATCTCCCCTTTGTTGATGATAAAACATAAAATTATTTTAAGGAAAAGCTAAAATTGTAAAAGTTTGAATTTGTAGTTTTACTTTCTTCTCCCCTTTTGTCGAAACAAAAGAGCTTGAAAGAAAACTAACACAATGTTTTTAAGAAAAGCGCGTGAAAAATAGAAAAGAAGAATTAGAGAGCAAGTAACGGAAAGGATCTTGTCTTAACTCCCTTGACGAGTCCATCCCTATGTAAGGCCAAGAAAGTAATACTAAGCTAGTTAGTTTGCAACTAAGTTTGCAAAAGATTTCGTCTATGTGACGAATGTGCTCCCCCTTGATGATTGCAATTTTGCAAAGGGATGTCATGAAATATAATCCTAATATTGCAAGTAATTTGCAATGTATTGCTTTGACACAAAGCTCCCCTAGCTTTAGGGTGTTAAAGTCTTCATGTGTAAATTGAATAACTACAAAACAAAGATTAGAAAACAAGTATAATTCACAATTTCCTGCAAATGTGGTCCAAGTTAGTAGAAAATTAGTTTTTTGTATCACGGATCCCACGGTTCCCTCTTTGTAGGGATCTGTCTAGGCAAATATAAGGGATCCGTCTGGCTGATGATCAATTTCAGCAATGGTGATATAACGTATTATGTTAATATTATAGTGAGATATGTATTATACAACATACACATATACACAGAAATATAGCAAGTAGCATGTATTATCATTTAATAAAACTAGAGATATGATATACATGACTCTAAAAACTAAGAAAATGATCGATACATGACTTGGAATTAATAGACTTGTCTAAGTAACGCTTGAAACTAGGACACCACTAAAAATCCTCTAGCTCAAGTTTGTTTAGGTTTAATCTCGTCGAAACGTCGAGGATATGATAAAACATGAAACGTTAGTCTTCTCGTACTTCATGTATCAAACTTTCAACATGTTGACAATGATAACAATCTTTGTCATGGCTAGGTAGTGGTGGTGGAAGAAATGAAATTGCTTGATGCGAAGGATCAAGTGAAGCGGCTTGTGTAGCCTCAAACGATGGAGGGATTGGTGGAGGCGCATTTGAGAATGGCTCGACCAAGAATGATGGTGGTGGTAGAGAAGTGTCAACTTTCATATGGTCGGGTGGTTGACTTTGATGATTTCACATAATCCAAATGGGATTATATGATGGAAACGGCGAAAAGGAAGGCGGAGCTAATGTTGACTCAACACCTTGATTTTGTACCATTATTCCTCCTAATGAGGAGAATGTTGTCGGCGGAGGAGGATGAGATGGCCTAGGAGGCAAATCCTCTAAATTGTAGAGGTGTGGTGATGATAGTGGAGATGTAAAAGAGATAGCTCTAGGAACCAATGGTGATGGTTTAGTGGAGATGATATTGTTTGGCCTAGGAGGTATGGTGGTGTTTGGCATAGGTAGTTTTGTGGGTACTATCCTTTTAGGAATTGTTTTGATTGGTTGAGAAAAGATCCTTACATTTGTTGGCTTTACCGAAGATGATTCGGTTGAAGAGATTTCGTGTACAACACGAGCAATTTTCTTGGGTGGTTCTTTGGTGGATAAGTTACTACTTGGAGTTTTCCTCATGATGAGATGTTTTCAAGAAGTTTGTAAGGGTTTATTAAGTCTCGAAAATGAGGATGAAGGTGATGACTATGGAAGTCCTAACAATGTGGTTTATAAAGCAAGAGATTTGGCAAGTGCATTCAAGCCTTAAGCCACTAAAATTTATTGGAATGTGATGATTAACATGCACAAGAGTCAACTTCGAGTTTGTACTTGATCTAGGAACTCATTTAAGATGAGACGGAGTGTTTAAGTTAGAAAGATGAGCTTGAAATGATTGTTTTAGCTAGAGTTGACATAATCATCACCGGATCCCACGGTTCCTCCTTCGAGGATCCGGCTAGGCTAATTCTAGGATCCGGCTCTCGTGATTATGAAAGGTTTAGAAATGAAGTTTCTAAGAGCTAAAACCTATATCATTTTGAGTGTTTCATCCTCCCGAGTATCTAAGATGAGGTGTACTTGAATGATCAAAATTAATGAATGTTATAGCAAATGATTGCTTTTATGGAAGGAAAATGAGACTAAATGACTACCAATGGTTGTTCAAGGATAAAACTAAGAGTTTTGGTGGTGTCAAGTCATAATAAATGATCCTAGAGATCGATTTTAGCTTGAGATGGAATTTGAAGAATCTTAAAAATCACAATAATTGAAAAACTAATTTTGTTCCACTTTGAGGTAAACATGACTAGAAACAATTTCCTAAAATTGTTCAATATGTCCACCTAAGTGTTTTGAAAGATGAAAACAATTTGTGAGTATTGAAGCGGAAATATGGTGAGTTATGACGATTTGATACTTTAAAAGACGTTCGACTAAGGTCTTATGTAAGCTATAAGCGAGTCGAAGGCTTTCTCATCCTTGAAGAATACTTAGTTGAGTTCTAATATCTTATGTTTAGCTAATGTGATGTTATCTAGAAAGCTATCTTGATGTGAGGGATGCAGATAAATGATCGATGCCACGGATCCCACGGTTCCCTCGAGGAGGGATCCGTCTAGGCTAATCCTAGGGATCCGACATCGCATATCGTAACCCCACGAATAATAATGTGATTTTGCAAACTAATTTACTATTAAATTAAACAAAGAAGTACAAGCATGTCATCACATAACAACACTCATTGATAATGGTAGAAGTAACAATATCCAAATTACCACAAACAAAAGTGCTAAAACATAATCATCCACACATAGGTCAAATGTTAAAAATAAGCATATTCCTATTGTCTCTTTCACAATTCTTTCTTTTCCTTTTGACGACTTTGTGAGGTGGTAAGCAAGATTTTGAATCATGCCCCTCAATTGTTTGAATTCGTGGTCTCGTTTGGAATGGTTGGAAGTTGTTCGTAGTAATCAAAGGTTCCAATTCAATGGTGGCTATGGGTTCGACATCTTCCTCTTCTTCATTTTCTTCTTCTTCTCCTTCCGAGGAGTCCGAGAGAGCTTTAGGTTTCTTTCCATTGACCATGAAGCATTTAGAGGGTATTTTGGTAAGAGGTACCATTACATGATCGGCAAATAAATGATCATTGTTGATAGGAGATGGTTGCAATGCACTAACATACTTACAAAGTCGTGTTAGGAGCATACCATATGGAAGTACCATGTTGGAAGCTTTGAATACCCCGACCATTCTCCTCACCATGTAATAGGCGAGATTAAATGGCTTTTGGTGGATAAGACAATAGATCATTTGCACAAGACATGCATTTGGATGATCCTTGTTACCAACTAGGCTAATGACGTTTTCCATAAAGATTTCTTCCCATTTTTAAACATGGGATGCATTTAAAAGCTCCATTTGAAAAGGATTACGGTGAATGAGCTTTTTATTTCGGTTGTACCGATTGGTCGGTCCTAACCTTGAAGATAGTATCTCGAATGATTTCGAGATCATCAAGAGGAGTATTGTAGATAGGTTTAGAATCAAGTGCAAGGTTTTGAGTGTTAATTGCCCAATCTTGAGAATACATACAAATTCCTCACAAGGAATGCGAATAATTTGAGCAAATGTGTTGAGAGGTAGAATGAAGTTTCGTTTATTGATGATGAAGGCGATTGAAATGCTATCATCGGCGTTTCGAATGATCCTAATGCTTTTATAGAATTCAAAGATGAAAACCGGGCAAATTTGTTCATCAATGTCAAGAAGACAATCAAAGTTGATTGCCGAGAAAGCTTGGCGAGTGTCGGTATCTTCAAGGAAACATTCCTTGACTACACGACCTTCGTGAATAAGTCGTTTTTCAAGCTTTTTGAAGACCTTGCGGTCGGTTTTTGAGAATTCCTCATTTCGATAGTAATGAGTAAGGTAATGGACGGTATCATGATGATCTTGTTGAGTGGCTTTAGGCATGGTTGGTCCTAGAAACACAAATTTTCCAATTAGGTAAAATTAGTTGAGATGGGTTTATGGTTTGGATTTGTATTAACAATGTTGTGAACACGATGTGATCTTAATTATGTAAGAAGCCCCTTTTAATGATTAATTTTGAAAACCCTAATTAGATTAATTGATTAGAGATTGTGAAACCATAAACCCTAGGATGAGGATGATGAAGATTAGAACAAGTTAGTGTAAAAACTTACAATGGTGTTCTAGAGAGGAATACTTGAGGGTATGGAGTCCAAAGAGGATGAAATCGAGGTTTAGTCGCTTTTGTGTTATGTGAGGAGAGGAAAAAGATCGGTGGTGATTTTGAATACGATAGTGAGTTACATTCCACGGTTCCCCGGATCCCTTATAATTGGGATCCGCTAGTACAACTAGGGGATCCGCCATCGTAGACGTAAAAAGGGTTGTTTGGCATTATTTTGTAGTAGGCTTATAAGCTAGCTTACTAAAAATAGTTTTGAGGTATCAAATGAAAGGTTGTTTTGTCGACGGGTTTTGATAAGTTAGTTATCAAGGGTTCATGTGTGATGACGGCGTTAGTTTGATTTAATCAAAAGGAATATTATTCCCGATGATGAGTAAGTTGGAAAAGTAACGAAAGAGAATTTTAAAGAGACTAGCAAATTTTAAACAAAAAGAATTATGATATCAATATACTCATGTAAGCTATCTAATGAAAAGTAAAACATACCTCTATGCTTCTTGGTTTGTCATAATACTCGAAACACTTCATGAGCTCTTAAAGTAATCCTTTGTATTTGGCGTAAGTAAGTTGTAATTACTTTTAGATCCTTTCTTGAAGGTTGACTTCATTATTTGAATAGAAATGAAGGTTTTGGAGAGATCCTAGCATGAAGATTTCTTGATACAAATATGTTAGGATGATCTATCAATGTCCAACAAAATGATTTTTTAAAACATGACTTTGAAAAAAAATCCTTCTTTGTAGTTTTCAAACATACACGGATCGTCTCAAGTTTTTAAAGTACTACATACTCTAAGAAACTTGGTAACAAAGCACTGATACCAATTGTGGAAAACTAGAAAGGGGGGTTGAATAGTTTTACCAATTAAAACTTCGTTTTAAAACATTTAGATTAACTTATGTCAATCTATTTGGTTGTTTATGTTGGACGTTGATAGATAGATATATAAATGTGTAATGAAAGATAAAGAGTAAGAAGCACATAACCATGACACGAGTATTTATAGTGGTTCGGCTACAAGGACACCTTCCTTGCCCTACTCCACTCCCCGAGTCACCTACTCGAGAGTTCGTAAACACTACACGACACCAATCTCCTTATGGCGGAGAAGCCTTCACAACGCCGCCTACTCTTTTTCCGGTACTAGGCTAACCACCGGGTTCTTTCACTCCAAGGTGAACCACACCTATCACAACGTCGCCTACCCTGTATTAAGTACTAGGCTAAGTACCTAGTTCTTTCACACCAAGGTGAACCACACCTACACAATGTCGCCTACCCTTTATTAGGTACTAGGCTAAGCACCTAGTTCCATTGCAATGGAGGAACTACTACCCAACACTACACCAACGACTAATCCCAAAGGAGATCAACTCCTTTTTACAACATCATCAAGGATATCAATATCCTTGGATCTAGTACTAATCTATCTTGTACATCGAAATACACCATATCGAATGTACATCTAAGGCACCTTTCACTAATGCCTTTAACTAGATCTTCAAGACACCCTTCACTAATGTCTTGTGTCTCGACTTCTAAGCACCTTTCACTAATTCTTCTAGTCTAGACTTCTAAGCACCCACCACAAGTGCTTGTGATATGTACGATAGATACCCTTCACTAATATCTTCGTCTTGACACTTGAGACACCTTTCACAAATGTCTTCAACACTTAGAAAAGAAAACAATCATCAACAAGAAGACTTCATGGTCTTGATGATGAGGAAGCATGGCAACTCATGGACTTGAGCTTGCTCGACTTCAAAGGTGGTGATCTCGCCTTTAAGAGGAACCTAGAAGATCACACAAAAAAAACTACAAACATAGATCTCTTGGATCCGAGGTTAGAGAGTTTTTAACTCAAGGGAAAGTATGTTGGAAATGGGTGAGAAACAATGAAGAAATGGCTCACTATTTATAGAGGAAAAATTATACTGCTCCGGATCCCACGGATCCTCCCACAGGGATCCGTCTAGCGTAAAGCTAGGGATCCGTGGACGCCTCTTTACCCATAGGTATTTTGGTTATGGGTCATGGGTCATTGGTTGATCCATGGGTCTTTAGCTAGATACAATGTATCTCTTGAGTGCAATGCACCTAGTCACATGGGTATGGGTCAATACCATGGGTTATGGATATTATCCATATATGATATAAACATGATGTCATGCAATGGGTTATGGGTCAAGCTCCATGGGTCATGGGCTTTGGGTTGTATCCAACTATATTCAATGTATTTGGTCAATGGGTTGTGACACTTAAGTTTCTACCCATTTATATTACCCAATATACTACATACTAGTTATGTGTATATTTTACCCAAATATGTAAACACTAGTTGTTGTACATATGTAATATTAAATCATAAAATCACTTATACTTGTTTTAGTGTTTTATGTGAAAATGTGAATATGTTAGAAACTATTAGTTTAAACCATTTACGTATTTTATTAGTTTCGTTAAAATGATTTTATGTTTGTTATCGACAAAACATTAGAAGATCGTAAAATATAAATAAACGTTTTTATGGCTTATTTGTATTAACAAATTCCAAACTTAATTTTGCTCAAAATCGATTCAATATGAATTGTAGTTCACCGTGAGACAATTTGCACCCGACCACTGTGTTAGCTTCTTCTTCCGCTTCATGGGCTTTTTACTTGATTCATAATATTCTTCTAAAGAAAGTGTAACTCCGGTTTGGATCATTTTAGTGGCTTCACTCTTGTTAAGTGCAAAGAATGGTCGCAAGAGCAAGCTTTTCCAAGCTTCAAACTTCTATTTCCTTTTAGCAGACAAGTAGTCCTTCGACATTGTACTTTAATGGAGGACCCAAAAGAGACAGATTAGGTCTCAAGTTAGAACCTCCTAGGTAAACATGTTGGGGGGCAGGAAAATGGATTGGAAATGGTCATGGGAATACCCAGTTAAGTCTGCGTACTCTCCTCAGGTAATCTTAACATTAACAGGGGAAACCTCCTTTCTTACCCGTTTATTTTATTTTCAACATCATCTTTTAAGTATATGTTTATCTAGTGTTTAGAAGTAGATCACTTATGATTATCGAATTTTTTTAAAGATATCATTCAGAAATTATTTAGGAGTTTCCAAAGATTGGTCCAATTAGTTCCAAAGTTTAGGCTATTCAAAGAATGCTTTGTAATCTAATTTCGCTTGACCCAATTAACCAAAGATAAGTTTTACGCTTCTTACTTTCGATCTCCATAAAACCGAGATTCTTGAGAATGAACCTTATCCTTTAAAACTAAGAAAATGATCGATACATGACTTGGAATTACTAGACTTGTCTAAGTAACGCTTGAAACTAGGACACCACTAAAAATCCTCTAGCTCAAGTTTGTTTAGGTTTAATCTCGTTGAAACGTTCGAGGATATGATAGAACATGAAACGTTGGTCTTCTCGTACTTCATGTATCAAACTTTCAACATGTTGACAATGATAACAATCTTTGTCATGGCTAGGTAGTGGTGGTGGAAGAAATGAAATTGCTTGATGCGAAGGATCAAGTGAAGCGGCTTGTGTAGCCTCAAACGATGTAGGGATTGGTGGAGGTGCATTTGAGAATGGCTCGACCAAGAATGATGGTGGTGGTAGAAGTGTCAACTTCCATATGGTCGGGTGGTTGACTTTGATGATTTCACATAATCCAAATGGGATTATATGATGGAAATGGCGAAAAGGAAGCCGGAGCTAATGTTGACTCAACACCTTGATTTTGTACCATTATTCCTCCTAATGAGGAGAATGTTGTCGGCGGAGGAGGATGAGACGGCCTAGGAGGCAAATCCTCTAAATTGTAGAGGTGTGGTGATGATAGTGGAGATGTAAAAGAGATAGCTCTAGGAACCAATGGTGATGGTTTAGTGGAGATGATATTGTTTGGCCTAGGAGGTATGTTGGTGTTTGGCATAGGTAGTTTTGTGGGTACTATCCTTTTAGGAATTGGTTTGATTGGTTGAGAAGAGATCCTTACATTTGTTGGCTTGACCGGAGATGATTCGGTTGAAGAGATTTCGTGTACAACACGAGCAATTTTCTTGGGTGGTTCTTTGGTGGATAAGTTACTACTTGGAGTTTTCCTCATGATGAGATGTTTTCAAGAAGTTTGTAAAGGTTTATTAAGTCTTTGAAAATGAGGATGAAGGTGATGACTATGGAAGTCCTAACAATGTGGTTTATAAAGCAAGAGATTTGGCAAGTGCATTCAAGCCTTAAGCCACTAAAATTTATTGGAATGTGATGATTAACATGCACAAGAGTCAACTTCAGTGTTTGTCTTGATCTAGGAACTCATTTAAGATGAGATGGAGTGTTTAAGTTAGAAAGATGAGCTTGAAATGATTGTTTTAGCTAGAGTTGACATAATCTGTCACCCGGATCCCACGGTTCCCTCCTTTGAGGGATCCGCCTAGGCTAATTCTAGGGATCCGGCTCTCAGCAGTTATGAAAGGTTTAGAAATGAAGTTTCTAAGAGCTAAAACCTATATCATTTTGAGTGTTTCAGTCCTTCTGAGTATCTAAGATGAGGGTGTACTTGAATGATCAAAAATAATGAATGTTATAGCAAATGATTGCTTTTTATGGAAGGAAAATGAGACTAAATGACTACCATTGGTTGTTCAAGGATAAAACTAAGAGTTTTGGTGGTGTCAAGTCATAATAAATGATCCTAGAGATCAGATTTTAGTTTGAGATGGAATTTGAAGAATCCTTAAAAATCACAAGAATTGAAAAACTAATTTTTGACCCACTTTGAGGTAAAGATGACTAGAAACAATTTCCTAAAATTGTTCAATATGTCCACCTAAGTGTTTTGAAAGATGAAAAACAATTTGTGAGTATTGAAGCGGAAATATGGTGAATTATGACGATTTGATAATTTAAAAGATTTTTTGACTAAGGTCTTATGTAAGCTATAAGCGAGTCGAAGGCTTTCTCATCCTTGAAGAATACTTAATTGAGTTCTAATATCTTATGTTTAGCTAATGTGATGTTATCTAGAAAGCTATCTTGATGTGAGGATGCGATTGTTGATCGATGCCACGGATCCCACGGTTCCCTCAAGGGAGGGATCCGTCTAGGCTAATCCTAGGGATCCGACATCTGCATATCAGAACCCCCACAGAATAATGTGCAGATTTTGCAAACTAATTTACTATTAAATTAAACAGCAAGTACAAGCATGTCATCACATAACAACACTCATTGATAATGGTAGAAGTAACAATATCCAAATTACCACAAACAAAAGTGCTAAAACATAATCATCCACACATAGGTCAAATGTTAAAAATAAGCATATTCCTATTGTCTCTTTCGTCAATTATTTCTTTTCCTTTTTGACGACTTTGTGAGGTGGTAAGCAAGATTTTGAATCATGCCCCTCAATTGTTTGAATTCCGTGGTCTCGTTTGGAATGGTTGGAAGTTGTTCGTAGTAATCAAAGGGTTCCAATTCAATGGTGGCTATGGGTTCGACATCTTCCTCTTCTTCATTTTCTTCTTCTTCTCCTTCCGAGGAGTCCGAGAGAGCTTTAGGTTTCTTTCCATTGACCATGAAGCATTTAGAGGGTATTTTGGTAAGAGGTACCATTACATGATCGGCAAATAAATGATCATTGTTGATAGGAGATGGTTGCAATGCACTAACATACTTACAAAGTCATGTTAGGAGCATACCATATGGAAGTACCATGTTGGAAGCTTTGAATACCCCGACCATTCTCCTCACCATGTAATAGGTGAGTTTAAATGGCTTTTGTTGGATAAGACAATAGATCATTTGCACAAGACATGCATTTAGATGATCCTTGTTACCAACTAGGCTAATGACGTTTTCCCTAAGGATTTCTTCCCATTTTTTAAACATGCGATGCATTTCGAAAAGCTCCATTTGAAAAGGATTACGGTGAATGAGCTTTTTATTTTGGTTGTACCGGGATTGGTTGGTCCTAACCTTGAAGATAGTATCTCGAATGATTTCGGGATCATCAAGAGGAGTATTGTAGATAGGTTTAGAATCAAGTGCAAAGTTTTGAGTGTTAATTGCCCAATCTTGAGAATACATACAAATTCCTCACAAGGAATGCAAAGAATTTGAGCAAATGTTTTGAGAGGTAGAATGAAGTTTCATTTATTGATGATGAAGGCGATTGAAATGCTATCATCGGCGTTTCGAATGATCCTAATGCTTTTGTAGAATTTAAAGATGAAAACCGGGCAAATTTGTTCATCAATGTCAAGAAGACAATCAAAGTTGATGTTGGAATCACTCCTAAACTATAATTCAAGTGTTAGTCATTATTATGTAATAGGTAGCTTATTATGGCCTTTATGTTTTTTATAAGCCTTAAGCTTATGTAGAAGGCCCATGAGCTTAGGCCCAAGCCCATTAAAGAAAGGATGGAAACTAGGAGTGTTGCCTAGCTTTCCTCCTATAAATACTATATGTAAACCTTCATTTGAAGGTTGGTTGTTCAAGTTTTCTCTCATCACATACTCTACGCCTAAACCGTCTTTACTATTGTGTGTGTGTGTGTGTTTACTTGTTCAATCGCCTTTATCTCTTTCTATATTACTTGTGTTTGTAAAACTAGTGACCTAACAAAGGTATCAATCGCCTAATAGTTGAGTGAACGTATTGTTTGAAGTGAGTTTTGGTCTCGCGCATAACTTGCGTATCCCTACTTTTGGCTTGATCAAAAACGTATTTTTTCACTTTTTAATCCAAGATTCTTGTCCTTTCAACGTTATAAGGTGTTAAACTTCTTGTTTTTGTCAAAAGTTTGGAACTTTATGTGTGGATCATTGTTTTCTACTTGTTTTTGAATCAGGGTTAAGTCCTACGCATAATCATTTTAAGAGCTTTGGATCATCAAGTTTCACACTTTTGTGTCTTTTGGTGTTATTGAAGCTATTTCATCACACAAAACTGGTTTAGAAACATCTTTGGGCAAAATCAAAATTACGAGTAATCCCACGTAGCAAAACCCTAAAACTACGCTGTAAGGTTATCCTTGGTTTGATCTTCATTTTAGTGGTTTACTCCGTGTTTTCTTACTTGGATAAGTCCGAAATACGTCGACTTTGGATATCTTTTGCACCGTGATAGTGTAAAAGATAACTTGGGATAAAACCCAAAATTACGCATAAGCATAAGCTTACGCGTAGAAATCCCACGCATAAGATTTTCTTACGCCTAAGCCTAGTCTTACGCATAAGATAATCCTACGCCTAACTTTCTACGCCTAACTTACGCTCACGCATAACTTTAGAGTCTTTTCCATACTTACAGCGTAAGCTAAATCTACGTAACTTCTTATTGTTACAGCGTAACTTTGGTGTTTTTACGCATAAGTGCTACTTGGCTATTGTGATTTCTACGCTAAGGACACTTCTTCATCAAAGGTTCATTCGACTACAAAGATCCATTTTTACCAACACAAGTTTTCAACATGTCTCAACCACCATACTCTAACTATTTCCTTACACTTATTCTCAACGACAACAACAACTAAGTCCACAACATCAACAATGGAATCAACAACAAGCAATTTATCAACAACAATTTAATCAACAACATACTCCACAATTGGTGCAATTCCCCACCACAATGGTTCGAACACCACCAAGTCTTCAAGTTCAACCCTACACAATGACTTCAATCAACATCCATCAAGGAACACTATGAAGGAACCCACTTGGTTTGCAAATATGTGAAGCTTTAAGCGACCAACAATCAATTCATGAGGTCGGATCACTGATAGACCTCCAATGCTCACTCCGAAACTACGATCAATGGGTGATAAGGTTCTTTAGGTTTTGTGATCCGAAGAAGCCACATGGAAAGTTCTTAAAGAAGGTTATCTTGGAAGGTCCATTTGAGATGCCCTCTTGTCATTGTGCCGGAGATCCAATGCCATTCCACCAAGAGATGAACAAGCAGAACATTGCTCTCATTACGGACTTGAATCCTCAAGAACTTCTCCACTATGAAGCGAGATGAACTTGCAATGGAATATATCCTCTTAGGATTACCAAACCCAATTCTTCGTAGTGTTGATGCTCAAAAGACCGCATGTAAAATGTGGGATCATATTCGCCTTCTTATGGAAGGATCGGTACTCAATCGGGAGGATTTGGAATCCAAAATTTACTTGGCTTATGAACACTTCATGATTGAACACTGGAGAGACACTAGAGTCCTATCATCATCGTTTTCGAGACATCATCAATGATTTGGATAAACACAACATCATCATGCCAAGAATTGTAGTGAATACTAAGTTCCTCGGTAGTCTTGGTCCCGAATGGGAGAAGTATGTCATTTTCTCCGCTGCGAAGAATATGCATCATTCACATATGGATTGTTGTACGATTACTTGAAGCCTTATGAAAAGGAAGTTGATCGGGAAAGGATTCTCCGTGCTCAAATTGCTCCACCTACACATCCGGAAAATCAACAACTTGCCTTATATGCTCAACAAAGTTATCCTCCTCAACAAGCAAATCAACCAACCGCCTCGGTTACGCAAGCGATCAATCACAGCAACCTCAACAAAATCAATTGGTTCCTTACAACAACAACAATGATCAAGCACTTCATAGTCAAACTAATGAGGAATCCGATCCGTTCAAAGCATTGCAGGGGATTTGTTATGATTTCTAATGCTTTTAGCATTATACCAACAAATCCAACAATCATATTCGTTCCTCATCCAATACACGCAATTTGTTGTGAACAATGGACGAGTTGAAGTTCGAGAATCGTGGTTATGGTCGTCAAATGGGAGGTGGTCAAGGGTTTAATGCTATGGGTAGGAATAACAACAGAGCTCAAGTGGTGGAGCAGGAAATGCTCGAGAATGGGTTGAATGGTCTTAGATGCTACAACCGCAATGAGAAGGGACACACAGCTAATGCATGCCTAAAGCCAAGGACTAGGGGCGATGCTTATTTCAAAGAGGCTCTTCTCTTGGCTCTTAAGGATGAAGTCGGTGGATCTCTCACAAACAAAACGAGCTTTATGGCGATCTGCACTCGGATGATGATATAGAAGACTTGCGAGGCCAATGCAAACATTATGTTGATGGCTAATATGCATGAGTTACACATGAGTGAAACAGGCCATGTATGACAACATGGCTTGTCGGTACCGAACAAACCATCATCATATCTCGACTAATATCTCCGCCAATATCCCGAATCCAAGCACGGCTCGCATCGCTCAAAATGAGTCATCTACATCTCATTCGGCGATTTTCAAATAAACCTTGTAGTTACATTTGACGATCAAGATGACCTTATGGTTTCCTTTGATAATCAAATTGACTCGTGGTTGTACTTGAGGATTTAAATAATGATCATGTTGTGACTCGCGTTGAACAAAACAATGCTCTCATCCAGTTTTGCTCGTTTAATTCAAGACCATCAAATCAAAATGGAGGAATGTTATGCATTAAATAAGGAATTAAAAAGCAAAAATGCATCATAACCAAGGATTTTGAATGCTTACAAATGCAACTCAACTTTTCAAAACTCAAGAAAACTGTGAAAAGGTTTTGAAGCCGCTTTTGCTAAATCTCATCAAAGCGAAAAATATTTAGAGACGGATCGTGATCTAGCCGCTTGAAGAATGCTTTGTTATGCGAAATAGAACAATCAAACATGAACATAAAAAGCAAATTAACACTCTCACCTTGGAAAATCAAAAAGCTAAAATTTGAGTTGTTAACTTGTCAAAAGTTCTCCTTACAAAAAGCATTCAATCTAATCGGGTAGATGACCTTCTTGAAGAAATTATCGACTTGCAACACAAAATTAAAGAGTTTAAAAGCATTGTTTACAAACATGGTGAATCGATGTGACTATTGAAAAGTTTACTTTAAAACCCAATCCAAAAGGATATGGACCAAATCTAGCCGATTACAAACCAAAGCTTTCACTAAAACATTCAAACCAAATCTCAAGTTTCAGTCTGAGTAATATAAAATTAATGATACTATTATGAGTGTTGTTGAATATCATCTTCAAGAGAATTAGATGCGTGGAAGACGAGTCGATCAAAATTAAAAGCATTGTTTACAACAAACCTTTTAATTATTCAAACCCGTTAACTTCGTCACACCAACGGATTCTTCTAACACACCAAGGGTTATCATCAAAACACCGAGTCTTCTAATGTTAATCCCCAACCGATTATGCACAAACTTATGGTCCTTTACCTTCCATCGGTGAAGTAAACTCAAAACACGAAAATCGAAAAATTCTTAGATATTTTGACATTTTCATGGTCGACCTCAAAATTTTACAACATGAGATAGAATATCGCTTACGAAATCAAAATTGATCATTTTCAATCGCCTCGGCGCGAGAACAAAGAGACATTTTTCGGAAAAATCTTTTACCTAACGTTAAAAATTTGAAAAGTTGTGCATTAGCTTGGGAAAAGGATTTTCATAAGGAACTTGGAGTGATGAAGGTCGTTTTCGAGAAAAGCTGAAACATCTATTTCTAATACTAAACGTAAAAGAAAATGTTGAGAAAAGATGTTGATCGACTCTTGAAAGATGTTATACGTGTTGATATCCATAATGTTGTGTTACTCCATTCTTTGCCACATGCATCCGATTCTATCTCTGCCGATAATGTTGACTGCTGTGTAACTAGCGTTGAGAATCTTGATAAGATGCTTCAAATCGAGTCTTTAAAAGGCGAAAATGAGCGATTATTAACGAACTTTACAATGCAAAGCGTCGTCTTAATTGGTGTGAAAAGATATTCACAATCAACAACTTGGTTTTCAAAAGAAAATCGCTCGGTTGCAAACAAAATCTTTTGATCCTAAAATTGAGCAAGCTGGATGATCAAAGCGTGTCTTTGAAAAGTCAAATCACAAAATATGAACAAGAACTTGTAAAGTTAAACAAGAATATGGTGTCATATTTGATTTAATCAATAAGACTCGTCATGAAGCATCCAACGAACTTGATCACTATCTTGCTCACACTAGAGAAGTCATGAATTTTCTTTGGTAATATTAGTTACGAAAATCAAGATTTGATTCACACTATCTCTAAGTTAAGAGAAATGTTAGGAAAGTATGAACAACTTCACCAACCATTATTAAGAGATTAGCACCGGTAACACTTAGTAATCGTGCACCTACAATCCCTCTTGCCAAATCACAAGTTGCTAACGTGCTTCCTTCTCTTGAAGCGAGGAATAGTTCAAGTCTTTTCCAAGCGTTCGCACTTCACAGCCTAGGAGCACTCGATCGAAGAATAGGAAGTTGCGACCTAAGAAAAGATCAATAAGGAATGCTAAAGTGAAGAACACCTAGGACTATGAATAAGACTCGCGTTGCTTCCACTATAGATATTGCGTCTGGCAAATGTAATAGAAATAGTGATGTAACGAATGCTAAACAGTTAAGTACTTTTGATATTCGATCGATGCACTTGTGTTATTTGTCGTAAAAGTATGAATTCGATTGTCATGACAAATGTGTTGCTAAAGCTATAATCTCGTTCACGGAATCCTAAGAATCGGAATACCTCTAGGCCCTTAATCATTCTAAGTCAGTAGCTTGGTAGACCGCCTCTTTAGATTTTACATCATGCGTGGTTGTCCACAGCTCGGTTCACCTCCTAAGAATGTAGTACCACTAGTGCATTCACAAAGACTAAAGCAAGCAGTGGTTATAAATGGCGAAATGGATATATAACACATTAGGATTTAAATGGATGCCTAAAGTTATTAATGTGTGTATGTCTACTATTCTTGCTTGAACCTCAACATTTGGGTTCCCATCTACTTCTATTCCATCCGTGTCATACGTGTGTAATGCGGTGATACAGATCATTCTGAATTGTTGATAGCGGATGTTCCCGGACACATGACAGGCAACCTTAAACATTATCAAACTTTATTGCAAAGTTCATTAGCCTTGTCGGGTTTAGAATGATCACTTGCAGCGACTATCATGGACTCTGATTATGTCAATAGAACATCGAAATCGTGAGGGTTTACTATGTGGAAGGCCGGTCACTGTCTGTTTTTCGATGAGGTCGGTTTGTGATGGAGATTTGGAGGTTGCTTTCGGGATAAAACTTGTTTCATTCGTGATCTACAAGGAAATGACCTTATGTAAGCTCACGTAATTCGATCTACACTATCCATATGCAAGACATGGTTGCTTCATCTCCCGTCGCGCCTTGCTTTCAAAAGCAACATCAACAAAATCTGGCTATGTAAGCAGTGGTCTCACATCTAAACTTTCAAACCATCACCAACCTTGCTCGACACAAACTAGTTGAAGGTCTCCCACGATTCCGTATTCAAAAGATCACCTTTGCTCGACTTGTGAACAAGGAAAAAGCACTGGTGCTCATTTTCCTTCAAAGGTGGAACACGACTCTCGACATGTGCTTCATCTTCTTCACATGGATTTGTGTGGCCGATGCGGCGTGCAAGCGATCAATAAGCGCTACATCTTAGTAATTATTGATGACTACTCGCGATGGACTTGGGTCTACTTTCTTGAAGCAAAGACCAAGCTCACAAATGATCATCACCTTTCTCGCAATACTGAGGTTCGACTCCGCAACACCGTCGGACTAATCGAGCAGACAAAGGCGAATTTGTTAACCAAACCCTTCATGAATTCTATGAGAAAGTAGAATTGACATCAAACATCTATTGCGTGCGAACAAAGCGGGTTGTTGAAAGGCGAAACCGAGCGTTAGTGGAAGCTGCAGAACAATGTTAATCAATGCTAAACTTCCGGTTACTTGTGGGCGTGTATGTATCTGCATGCTATACTCAAAACCGTTCTATGATCACAAAGCATACAACAAAACACCTTTCGAGCTTGTCGCAACCATAAACCGAATCTCGAAACACTTTCATGTATTTGGATCCCTTTGCTATCGAATAATGATCGTGATGATTTTAAAGCTCAAAGCCAAAATGCGACATTGAGTCTTTATTGGATATTGTGAGAATTCTAAAGGTTACGGATGCGGAATCGTCGTACAAAGCGGTGATGGAAGCGATTCATGCTCATTTGATGAACTCACGAAATGGCTTGAGTATAGCGACTTAGAACCCGGTCACAACCGTTTAAACTTCCTCGACCCCCCATCATCGGTGAACAAAGCCCCGACTCACTCGTCAACAAATGGAAAGGTTATTTGCTCCATTGTGTGGTGATATTGATGAGCGTGCTCGGTGTATCCATTTGTTTCTGCTCAACGATAATATTCCTATACGATACACTACAACAACTATTGTTGAAGATGCACCTACACCGAGTTGACTCCAACACAGCAGTTGAACAAACCGCTTCCAACAATGATAAACGGTGATGATATTACGAATGAAGTACCCCGCTGCGGATTTTGATCCAAATCGTTCTTTAACTTGTTTTCTAATGACATCTCTTGCACGATGTCGCGGAATCATCAACAAACCATTTGAATCCTCGAGAATCTGCACAATGTCTCAACATCAACCCTACTACGCATCGATGGACAAAAGACCATCCTCGGCGAATATTATTGGCAACCCGAATCAACCGAGTCGTTACAAGACAAGCGCCCGCACAGATGGTGAACATTGCATTTATGCCTCATTTATGCGCCAATATGAACCTAAAAACATTAAAGGCGCAATGACAAAGACAATTGGATTGAATCATGCAAGAAGAGCTCGACCAATTCAAGCGTCTTGAAGTATGAGGCTGGTTGAAAGACCAACAGGGTCTCGTCATTGGTCTCAAATGGATTGGAAAAACAAATTGGATCTTTGAAGGGCGTAATCGAGAAACAAGTCACGTTTAGTTGCTAAGGGTTATCGTCGGGAAGAGAATAGACCTTGAAGAATCTTTTGCTCCGGTTGCTCGTCTTGAGGCATTCGGATATTTCTCGCGTTCGCGGCTCATATGAATATGACGGTCTTTCAAATGGATGTCAAAGCATGTGTTTCTCAACGGACAAGCGAAAAGCGGTTTATAATAAACCAACTGAAGGATTCGTTGATCGAGTTCCCGAACCACGTCTACAAATTGAACAAAGCTCTTTATGGTCTCAAACAAGCCTCGGGCATGATGCGATAAGCTATCATCTTTCCTCATTGCTAATAATTTCACCAAAGGCTCGGTTGACTGACTCTCTTTATACAATATCACGGGGCACATATCTTAATTGTTCAAATTCGTGGATGACATCATTTTGGGTCTACATAAAAAGTTTTCAATCGCTTTTGCAAAACTAATGAAGAAAAATTTTGAAATGTCCATGATGGGTGAACTTCGTTCTTTCTAGGATTGCAAGTTCATCAATCACCCGTGGTATTTTCTTGAGTCGGTCCAAATATGCCCTTGAATTGTTAAACAAATTTGGAATGAAAACCTATGATACTTATGCCACACCAATGACTCGTACCAAGAAGCTGAGCGTTGATTTACATGGGAAATTGGTGGACCACATAAACTCAGAGTATTATTGGGTCTCATGTATCTAACATAAGAGACTGATATTGTCTTTGCGGTTTATCTATGCTCCCGTTATCGATCCGACCATTGAAACCCACCTCCTGCGAGGCTAAAAGAATCCTCAGATACATTAAGGGAACCATTAGCTTGGGGATCGGTATCAGAAGGATTACAGTTTGAACTAATCGCTTTTAGAGACGACCACGCGGGATGCTTAGACTCGAGGAAAAGTACTTGAGGCTCTACAATTTCTTGGTGATAAGCGGTGTCTTGGCGATCAAAGAAGCGAGATTGTACATCATTGTCATCAACCGAGCGAGAATATGTAGCCATGTCCGCGTGTTGTGCTCAGTCATCGGATGAGAACCTGCTCAAAGACTATGGTTACGTGTTGTGAGAATCCCGATGTCTTTGCGACAATCAGTGCCATTGCGATCTCGTGCGACTCGGTTATTTTCGAAATCAAAGCACATCGATCTTGCTATCATTTCATCAAGGACCACGTGGAGCGAGTACGATTGAATTATACTTAAGTGGTGCGAATACCAATTGCATATCTTCTCACAAAGCCTTGCCTCCCGCTAGGTTTAATGAGTTGGTCCACGGATTGGTATGAGTGTTTGACTCAAGAGGAATTGGATGACCTCTAAAACAGTCTTAAAACACATCCAAACACCAAAATCTATTTTGTAAATATTTTTCAAAAACAAAATACAAAAATATAAAATCTTATAAAACAACAAAAATATTCTTCTTATCTAATTTTCTTTCAACATGGCAAGTACATTTCTTCCATCAACACTTTAATCTTTCAAAATTGATTATTTTCCGATCAAGTGTTGAGGGGAGAAAATATCACTGCTTGTTTCAAAACATCGTGTACTTGCATGTTATCATATCTCGGTTGTTTCTTTTATCAATGGTGATAAACTTTTATGGCTAAATGACACTCCTCGGACTTAAACTTATAACCTTTCATTATTTTCTTAAGTCGAGGGGGAGTGTCGTCAAAGTTACTTTCTTAAAATCTTTGTTTGGTAACCAAAATGGAAGTTAAAAGGCTTTGTTTGAAAAGGAAAAAGGTGGAGGGACCAAAACTGTCAAAATGTTAAAGTTACTTTTAATATAAACATCTTCCACCTAACTTCCACTTCACATTTATTACTCTTAACCTAACATATCTCTCGCATACAAATCATTCAAGAAATCCGTGTTTTGGATCATCAATTTGTAAGTTGTTTATGATCTTAACGTGTTTACAAACATTGGTTTTGATTTTTATACAAATCCAACGGTCAAATGTTGTCTATGATTGATTTGGTGTTCTTACAGCATATGTGTATGAACACCTAATCAAGAATGGGTGTTGTGATTAAAAGATAGTGTCAAAATGCTTTAATAACATCAATGATACCTTTTCTATCATCAAAGCGAACCCATAAACACGAATTTTTGGTTTTCAAAATTAGGGTTTATGCGTGATTTTGGGTGTTTTCAAATGTGTATGTTTTGGTCAAAAGATTGTTGTGTTATGTTTATATGATGTTGAATTGATGATATCGGGTTCTAACAACCCGAAACTTTGATTTACTCGAATTAGGAATTAGGGTTTAAAGTTCTAAAACTTGGGTATTTTTGATTCATCACGAATTGAGTGTTAAAACTTGGTTATTAGACTCTTATAACATCTAAGACCTACCGAGAAAAAGTTTGGTGAAATTTCCATGGTTAGAAATCTTGTCGTAATTCATAACCCTTGGGGTTTTGACCTACGATATGACTTTCTGGCGTAAATGTTTAACAAGCTTTCATGATATGATTTGATTTTAGAATGAATATATGTGTTAAGATTGATGTTATGATGTTTTATTTAGGGCTTTTCTACGCATAAAATTGAGAATCAAGGTTGATTGTTACTCTACGCATAAGGATTACCTTCTGCGTGGCGGTTATCGTGAAGAAATCCTACCGTAACTACTACGCATAAGGTTCTACAATGGGACTACTGGCGTATCACAGCGAGAGGATATCGTGTGATGACTCGCGCATAAGGTCTACTCTTTACGGTAAGCCTTACGGCGTAAGGTCTTCTCGCCCTCTGGCGTAAGCCCTACGCATAAGGTCCCTTTTCCTCGGCGTAACATTTCTTACAGCGTAGTAAGTATCCTCACGCATAAGCCTCGCCTCACGCATATACCTCTTTTGTTTCGGCGTAACTTTTGCCTAATCTCGCCTATGCCTTGATTGACCTTCATTATGAATTGTTATGTGTATAAACTTGTAAATAAACTAATCATGACGTCACGAATCCAATAATGTCACTAATAAACTTAAACGTTTGATATGTTGTGAACTATAAGTCATAACATAAACTTTAAAACTTAAAGTTAACTAACTCACGAAACATTTCACGATGTCATTAGACTATTGGACAAACAAGTGACTTAGGACTCGTAACAATCATTGACCTTTGTACATTCAATAACTAGACAATATAACCTTACGTTGACTAACATTATGTCTTCGATATGTTGGTTCTTTTGGCTAATGTTATTTCGGATCACCACATAGTTGCTCGAATGAATGTGGATGCACGGAAGTTCTCACGTTCTTGACATCTTCCCAGTGGCTATCCTAGAAAGATTGGAAAGAACAACCTTAGGGTTGACTTTGAAACCCTCACATGCTCGGAATCTTCTTGTCTCATTCTTTGTGGATATTCTAAGGAATCATCCCTACGAACATGCTCTCACACTCTGCTCTTGTGCAATCTACATTCAACAATGCGGAATTCTATCGAGATGATCACGAGTCAAAGTGCGGTGGCGGTGACACTTAATCACAAACAAGTCACCATCACTCATGCGGACTTCGGGCATTCTTCTCATTCTGAAATCGAGCCAAGCGACTTCTTTGCTACACTCTTGAAGAGGCAGTTCTGCAATTTCTTCTTGACAATGGTTATGATGAAGCTTGGGGATTATTACTAAGCATTCTCACGTGGAGCTTAAGAACATTCCTCAACCATGGAGAACCCTACATCATCATTACCAAGTGCATTTACGGTGCGTGACGGTGGTTATGAGCATCAGCTCATGGAGCTGCAAATCTTACGGTCTCGATCAATAAGAAGGACATGAAATCGAAGCAACGATATGGGAGGACATGATGCTATTTCACAAGAAGCTTGGCTCAAAGATTCCCTATGTCGGATACACAAGGTTTTGATCCGAGAGCACTTGGACTTAATCACGATATCCTATGAGGGCTCAATGACCCAGACAATCACGACTTGTTGTCGAACCTATCCTTTCTATCGGAATCAAGGAATCGACAACTAAGAGCGAGGTGCGTCTTTGCTGATCACCTTATCTAAAGAACTCAAGAAGCTTGAAGCGTACAAAAGGTATCTCGTAGCGATAAAAGAAAGCAAAGTTGGTCATCTTGATGAAAAACCTTGAGAACTCTACTCGGAGAACGAGAAGAGGAAGTCTTTGGAAGTGCGATGAGATTACGAAAGTTATAGGAAGCTTCCCAAAGGAATCCTCTCGTAAAAGTTGTTCCGATGAGGAAGCGAACCTATTCCACAGAACCGCAGAGAAAGCTAATTGACAAGGACTCGGAAGCCTTTGAATCGAGAAGAAGATTACGTACTCGAAAGCTGCGAAAGATGAAACTACAGCGGTATCTAAACCTCCCGGTCCTCCGGTGACCTAGGAAAGGAAAGACTCTTGTACTTGTGCCATATGAAGAAAGCTCGAAAGTGATGAAGAGCAATTGGATAAATCATCACGGGAAGAAGTTTAAAATCGTCGAGACACCTTAAAAGGCGAAGAATTTGCAAAAGACCAAATGGGTGGCCGGGAGGATCAAGTGGTGCTTGCTCTTCACGAGATCGATGCGGTTAATCGACCGATAAGGGATACGGTGCCACCTCTCTTGTGCAACAACAAAAGCTTGTGGAGGATACTATCGAATATGAGTTTGAGAAACACAAGCGAGAAGTGCGAGAAAGATAAAGATGTTGATTATGACAAAACTTATACGGAAAGTCCTACGTTCAGAGAAGAAACTTCTAAACCGCCCAAGGACCCCGAGTCTCCTCATGTCTCTTCCTCATCAGATTCTTCATCTCACTCCTCACCACCACCATCGAAAAATCAACCAAATCTACATCGAATCGTGAAGAAACCACCTCGATCTTGGTTTCTCATGCTCATGAAAGTATTGTGAAAGGCGTCAACAAGTCGGAAAGAAGAGCGTGCTCTGAGAAAATTGAATTGGTTTCGACCAAATCTGATGCCTTAAATGATGAGAATGACAAGATCACGAAAGAGAATTAGTTAGAGGAGTTCATGAAAGTCATCGTCAAGAGGCCCGAGCGAAATGATCGAAGGTTACACTAACAGTACCTTACGGATATCGTTCCTAAAGTCACAAGGAGATGTTTACTAGACAACTATATCAAATCTTATGCGGATAGCCAAGCAAACTATAAGATCAACACCTTTAACCGTCGCGATCAATCCATCGATCCTGTAGTTTTCTCGGATAATGAATTGGTGGCCAAGCTTGTCACACAAATGTCTAAGCGATGCAGGACATTTAATTACGATGAAGGAAAGTTGTTTCAAGCATTCTTTGGACTACCAACTCAAAGAAGCATGTAGATTCGAGCGAAGGCCTAAGCGTCCTAGAGGCGATGAAGATAAGGATCGGGATAAGCATGATAAAGCTAAGCGTCGGAAGAAGTACGGTGAATCATCTTCTATGTTACCTCCTCTCCAGCGGACTCCTGCTCAACAAAGGTCTCCTCCTCGTTCTTCTCTGTTAAACCTCGGGGCGATTCGAGTTACCACCCACATTCGAGCGGTGATCACTTTGAGTATCTGGGGTGGTGACGATGAAGAGATCATGAGCCCTACAACAACCGCCTCTCCCAGAACAAGTTGAAACCGAGAATCCTCATCTAGGCCAAACAAAAGAAGAAGAAGGCGCCGTGGTGGCGATCGTATCATAGCTGATAGCGATAAAGCAGAGGAATTTGAATGGTTCTCTACACTTGTTAACTTTCGACTCCACAAGAAGGTCAAAATCGGTGAGCGGTATGCTGGAGCATGCTAAGATTATGCAAGAAAAGTTCCATGAAGAAGATGGCGAAATCCGAGTTGAGGCGAATCAAGAATGAAGCTTTTCAGCTGTGGAAGATAGCTCGAGAAAGTGCCATCGAGGTTGAATATCACCTTGAAAACATTGCTCGAGCTATGTCCAACAACATGGATTGGCTCAACCCGAAGCAAGCGTCGACTTCACTAAGCGGGACAACCCTCCATATTACATCGTTGGTCGAAACCACTACCAGCGATCGTGACCCGGATGAACCTAAGTTATTCGGATATTTCTTCACAAAGACTTGAATTTCTTACACGGGTGGCGATGGATCAAAATCGCTACATCTTTGACACTTCCATTTCCTGCGACCATATACTCAAGCGCATAGCCATCGAGCGTGCCAATCACTTGTGTTAGACAAAGTGGAAGCATATGACGCGATGCATTATGCGGGATTCATCGTTGGCGGGCAGAAGAATCTACTACTGAGGTCGGGGTTGAAGTCTCAACATCGGTGTTGGTACTAAGGATATCATTGCCATCAAACACGTTGCTCTTTCATCTAAGTGGGACTACACTTTCCTAAAGAATATATTGAATTGAGCGACAAGATGAAAAGATTATGCATTCTCGGTGACTTTGAAAATTTGTCTATCAGCGACATTGAAGACATGTACCTTGCCAAGTACAAGGTGCGCGTGAGGCAATTTTCAACGAGAAGTACAGCGTGAATTCATCAATCCTTGCTCATCTTCATCGGGGCATAGTCATCAGGAACATGTAGAAGATATTAAATTTGGCGGTTGAATCTTATCGGACCGTGTATTAACCACTTTCCTCACTAGATCTTCCGACATCAACCAGACTCTCAATATACACTCATCGGCCAAACCTTTGCGTTGTTTACCATAGTGAACTACAAAGAAATTGCTTAATAGCGTATAGTGAACTTCACAAGTTTGGGGATCACGCTTTGAAGTTGGTTAGAGACGGAATGGCATATAGGTTGAAGGACATCGTCACAAGATTGGGTCTCTAAGCGATGGAATTCTCGGGATCGAAGGGATGTGAGGAGAATCATCGAGAATGATTGATGAAAGGTTGTTTGAAGGATCGGTTGAGAACTTTGGAAAGCTTTGTTGGTGGTCGACCGGGATCAACATCACCGCATATCAGCATACTGTTCGCCTCCTGGCGACATCGCACTTCACGGTACCCTGAATTGTTTCCTTAATTATTACATTTGGATGTGTGATTATATATGTCTATGAAGCATGTGCAGCGTAACGATGTACAACCGTTCTTGTCAAGAAAGGACCACGTAGTGCGGCTTGATGCCACAATCCTTATAAAAGGAAGCGGCTTCTTGCACTTTTGAGTAAAACCTATCAAACCTTTCATTTTCAAGGTTTTGCTCAAAGGACAAGTACTTCCGTATGATTTTCAAAACCTCAACCGTTTATATCACTTGTTGAGGGGAGTATTTGAATTAAAACTTTGTTCACTAATTGTTCATAGTGGTCATCTTCCATGACACTCGAAATAGTCATATTTATTGTCAACTTTTCAAAAATAACATTTGATATGCCATTTTTTGAGGGAGAAAGAATATGTGATAAGAAATATGTTGTGTAAATGCAAATGAATCCTTGTGTAATAGACTTAACCAGCAATTGGCGGTACTAAAGCTGTTAGTAACTCGAAAAAGACTTGTCTGGGCGGGTAATAATTTCAAGCTAGTTCGCTAGTAATGTAAGCGTGTCTATGAAAGGACTTGTCCGAGTAGAATGTACCATTCGAGAAACTCTTAGTAGACATGAACTCGTGGGTTTGACAACCTTTCGAGGTTTTTACACCTTGAGGTAGTTATTAGAGCTAGTTGTCACCTAAAGTGACAATGCAACTCTTTAACTATGCAATGTAACCGTGTCTCGCATGAGGATTGTCTATCTTGAGTGGATCAATTCAAAAGTCGCTCTTTCCTCCTTGTGCATATAATAGTTAAAACTCTTAAGCACATGTGGAGGAGTATTTATGCAAAATCTTATCTCTCGCGATGGTTCAAACATGTTTTCATTTACAAACCCTTTGAGATATTTTCTTGAAAATTGGTTTTATGGCAACGAGGTTAGTCATGGGTGATAAGGTGACTAGGTTAGGTATAACCGTCCTATGATCTGCCAGGCCGGAGGGATCTACCCAGGACATCACAAATAGTTAGTACTTAGAAGTCCTTGGGTATGATTATAAAGGAGAAATGAGAATCGAAGAAGAAGAGTTGAAAATTAAAAAGAAATGCAAAGAAAGGGTGAAAAGAAAGCCCTCAATTATTCAACTTAGGGAGACACGGGTTCAATTCATATACTCTTGGTTGTCATTAGTGGCCATTATTGAAGATTAAAAGTGGTCATGGACGATGGCGCATGCACTAAACCTTCTTAGCCACTCAAGTTTCTCTCTGGAAGCTTGTTTCATTCTCACAAGGAACCCTCGTAAACTATTGGCTTTCTCTTAGAGATCGTTGGTATTGAAGAAGGAGACCCTACTCCTAGTCTCACTCGGGAAAACCAAAGCAGCACATTGAGTCTAGAGCCACGAGATTCATCAAAGATCTCTTAGGTACACTTTACATCTCATCACTTGTTGATCAACAAATAAGATTGCTCGATGGTTCATATCGAGGTCCTTCACGAGATCTTGTAATCGCATCGAGAACATCTATGAGAGGTTCGCATCATGATCTCGGTGATTGAATGGAAACTCTGTCGGTCAACATCAACGGCCACGGCAGTAGTCACTCGGTAACTCCCGTGGATTACGCTTAGTGTGTCTCAAGCGGTCTACGGTCGTGAGGTGGCGATCGGTGTACCTCAGCGACTCATCGAGCTAATAGATGTGCCGGTACATCGCGTTATCTCAACTTGTGGGACTCAGGTTCGAGAGCGGCCTTTGTAAATTAGAGTTGTGTTCTCACTATCTTTGTTAACACTCTCGAGTTCAAACTTGTAAGTCTGGAATCCGCTTATTACTAACCGTTTGAAATGTTTTCTTCTTATGGAAGCTCGGGGCCGGGATGATCGTCTTGATTCTTCTCATGCTCACTTAACATCATCACTAATGGAAGTTCTATCAAAAGCAAAACAACGATCGAATGATTCTTCGTCAAATTAAAGAATCTACAAAGTTAAAAGACTTAAAGAACTTCATCGATCTTGAATTCCAACGTCAAGGCGTGTGAGCATGTTGAAGAATGGCGTGGAACCTTTATATTGAAAGCGAACTGAGAGACTTGATGCATACTACAACATACTATCACTTTCATCACAAAGAACAATGATCAAAGAACAAAGTTAAAGATGGCGTCAAAGCATAACCCGTTCAAAGAGACAATTTCTCTACTTTGGGAGATTGTTCAAATCAAAGCAATTCTTCTCACAAGAAAGAAGAATGTCGAAGTCGTCGAGCTACTATTACATCAGCCTTCACGTTCATCACCAACACTTGAGGGAGATTGTTGGAATCACTCTAAACTATAATTCAAGTGTTAGTCATTATTATGTAATAGGTAGCTTATTATGGCCTTTATGTTTGTTATAAGCCTTAAGCTTATGTAGAAGGCCCATGAGCTTAGGCCCGAGCCCATTAAAGAAAGGATGGAAACTAGGGTGTTGCCCTAGCTTTCCTCTATAAATACTATATGTAAACCTTCATTTGAAGGTTGGTTGTTCAAGATTTTCTCTCATCACATACTCTCGCCTAAACCGTCTTTACTATTGTGTGTGTGTGTGTTACTTGTTCAATCGCCTTTATCTCTTTCTATATTACTTGTGTTTGTAAAACTAGTGACCTAACAATTGATTGCCGAGAAAGCTTGGCGAGTGTCGGTATCTTCAAGAAACATTCATTGACTACGACCTTCGTGAATAAGTGGTTTTTCAAGCTTTTGAAGACCTTACGGTCGGTTTTGAAATTCCTCATTTCGATAGTAATGAGTAAGGTAATGGACGGTATCATGATGATCTTGTTGAGTGGCTTTAGGCATGGTTGGTCCTAGAAACACAAATTTTCCAATTAGGTAAAATTAGTTGAGATGGGTTTATGGTTTGATTTGTATTAACAATGTTGTGAACACGATGTGATCTTAATTATGTAAAGCCCTTTTAATGATTAATTTTGAAAACCTAATTAGATTAATTAATTAAGATTGTGAAACCATAAACCCTAGGATGAGGATGATGAAGATTAGAACAACTTAGTGTAAAACTTATAATGGTATTCTAGAGAGGAATACTTGAGGTATGGAGTCAAAGAGGATGAAATCGTGGTTTAGTCGTTTTGTGTTATGTGAAGAGGAAAAAGATCGGTGGTGATTTTGAATACGTATGGTGAGTTACATTCCACGGTTCCCCGGATCCCTTATAATTGGGATCGGCTAGTACAACTAGGGGATCGACTCATGTGAGAGAAAAGGGTTGTTGGTATTATTTTGTAGTAGGCTTATAAGCTAGCTTACTAAAAATAGTTTTGAGGTATCAAATGAAAGGTTGTTTTGTCGACGGGTTTTGATAAGTTAGTTATCAAGGGTTCATGTGTGATGATGCGTTAGTTTGATGAATCAAAAGGAATATTATTCCAGATGATGAGTAAGTTGGAAAAATAACGAAGAGGCTTTTAAAGAGACTAGCAATTTTTAAACAAAAGAATTATGATATCAATATACTCATGTAAGCTATCTAATGAAAAGTAAAACATACCTCTATGCTTCTTGGTTTGTCATAATACTAAAACACTTCATGAGCTCTTAAAGTAATCCTTTGTATTTGGCGTAAGTAAGTTGTAATTACTTTTAGATCCTTTCTTGAAGGTTGACTTCATTATTTGAATAGAAATGAAGGTTTGGAGAGATCCTAGCATGAAGATTTCTTGATACAAATATGTTATGATGATCTATCAATGTCGAACAAAATGATTTTTAAAACATGACTTTGAAAAAAAATCCTTCTTTAGTTTTCAAACATACAGGATCGTCTCAAGTTTTAAAGTACAACATACTCTAAGAAACTTGGTATGAAGCTACGATACCAATTGTGGAAAACTAGAAGGGGGTTGAATAGTTTACCAATTAAAACTTCGTTTTAAAACATTTAGATTAACTTATGTCAATCTATTTGGTTGTTTATGTTGGACGTTGATAGATAGATATATAAATGTGTAATGAAAGATAAAGAGTAAAAGCACATAACCATGACCACGAGTATTTATAGTGGTTCGACTACAAGGACACCTTCCTTGCCCTAATCCACTCCCCGAGTCACCTACTCGAGAGTTCGTAAACTACACGACACCAATCTCCTTATGGCGGAAAAGCCTTCACAACGTCGCCTACTCTTTTTCCGGTACTAGGCTAACCACGGGTTCTTTCACTCAATGTGAACCACACCTATCACAACGTCGCCTACCCTTTATTAGGTATTAGGCTAAGTACCTGGTTCTTCGCACCAAGGTGAACCACACACTCACAACGTCGCTTACCTTTTATTAGATACTAGGCTAAGCACCTAGTTCCATTGCAATGGAGGAACTACTACCCAACACTACACCAACGACTAATCCCAAAGGAGATCAACTCCTTTTTACAACATCATCATGGATATCAATATCCTTGGATCTAGTACTAATCTATCTTGTACATCGAAATACACCATATCGAATGTACATCTAAGGCACCTTTCACTAATGCCTTTAACTATATCTTCAAGACACCCTTCACTAATGTCTTGTGTCTCGACTTCTAAGCACCTTTCACTAATTATTCTAGTCTATACTTCTAAGCACCCACCACAAGTGCTTGTGATATGTACGATAGATACCCTTCACTAATATCTTCGTCTTGACACTTGAGACACCTTTCACAAATGTCTTCAACACTTCTTGAAAAGAAAACAATCATCAACAAGAAGACTTCTAGTCTTGATGATGAGGAAGCATGGCAACTCATGGACTTGAGCTTGATCGACTTCAAAGGTGGTGATCTAGCTTTAAGAGGAACCTAGAAGATCATACAAAACAAAACTACAAACATAGATCTCTTGGATCCGAGGTTAAGAGTTTTTAACTCGAGGGAAAGTATGTTGGAAAGGTTTGAGAAACAATGAAGAAATGGCTCACTATTTATAGAGGAAAATTCTCTGTTCCCGGATCCCACGGATCCTCCCACGAGGATCGTCTAGCGTAAAGCTAGGGATCCGTGGGGCGTTCCTCTTTACCCATAGGTATTTTGCTTATGGGTCATGGGTCATGGGTTGATCCATAGGTCTTTAGCTAGATACAATGTATCTCTTGAGTGCAATGCACCTAGTCACATGGGTATGGGTCTATACCATGGGTTATGGATATTATCCATATATGATATAAGCATGATGTCATGCAATGGGTTATGGGTCAAGCTCTATGGGTCATGGGCTTTGGGTTGTACCCAACTATATTCAATGTATTTGGTCAATGGGTTGTGACACTTAAGTTTCTACCCATTTATATTACCCAATATATTATATACTAGTTATGTGTATATTTTACCCAAATATGTAAACACTAGTTGTTGTACATATGTAATATTAAATCATAAAATCACTTATACTTGTTTTAGTGTTTTATGTGAAAATGTGAATATGTTAGAAACTATTAGTTTAAACCATTTCGTATTTTATTAGTTTCGTTAAAATGATTTTCGTTTGTTATCGACAAAACATTAGAAGATCGTAAAATATAAATAAGCGTTTTATGACTTATTTGTATTAACAAATTCCAAACTTAATTTGCTCAAAATCGATTCAATATGAATTGTAGTTCACTGAGGCATTACGCAACCGACCCACTCGTGTGTTAACATCTTCTTCCGCTTCATGGGCTTTTACTTGATTCATAATATTCTTCTAAAGAAAGTGTAACTCAGGTTTACGGATCATTTTAGTGGCTTTACTCTTGTTAAGTGCGGCAATGGTTTGCAAAAGCAGCTTTACAAACTTCTGCAGACTTCCATTTCCTTTTCTTGCACAAGTAGTCCTTTCGACATTGTACTTTAATGGAGGACCCAAAAGAGATGATTAGGTCTCAAGTTAGAACCTCCTAGGTAAACATGTTGGGGGGCAGGAAAATGGATTGGAAATGGTCATGGGAATACCCATTTAAGGCTGCGTACTCTCCTCACGTAATCTTAACATTAACAGGGGGAACCTCCTTTCTTACCCGTTTATTTTATTTTCAACATCATCTTTTAAGTATATGTTTATCTAGTGTTTAGAAATAGATCACTTATGATTATCGAATTTTTTTAAAGATATCATTCAGGAAATTATTTAGGAGTTTCCCAGCATTGGTCCAATTAGTCCCAGAGTTTAGGCTATTCAAAGAATGCTTTGTAATCTAATTTCAATTGACCCAATTAACCAAAGATAAGTTTTACGCTTCTTGCTACGATCTCCATAAAACCGAGATTGTGAGAATGAACCTTATCCTTTAGTTGTCAACCCAGTGAACATGACAACCATGTTTAATGTGTTAGATAATTATATGAAATGTTCGGTGCTACCATTTGCAGCGGACTTGACCATCACAGCAGTTTTAGTGATTTGTAATTTTGAACTTTGGCACATGAATTAAAATTTAGTTCTTAACCGAGGAATGCACATGTATTTAGCATTTATACAAAAGGAAAGTTGTGTATCGGATAGCGAAATGAAAGATAGCTTTAAGAAGGTGATCGATTACCTTAAGTAAGGTTGAATCGGTCTGGGATGGATAGAGGTCTAACATCCTTCAATGTGCATAAGGTTTTACATACCACCTCAGATCCCTATAACCCGTTGATTCGGTTTCAACCCAATCGGGGCTGCTTAGCCCGATAAACACCATCTCGATTTGTACTCGGCCCCTAATTTATTAGGGTTGGTGTAGTTCAAGGTATATGATCATAAGTTGGCGTTCATGTCTAATCGGAGCCCGTGCGAGCAAACGGTTTATATAGCCTCGATTATCTTGAGAGAGTGGTAAGTCCACATGATAGCAATGCATAACAAATGATTCATGGGTTGAAAGCTGAAATATGCGATATTTTATCTAAGTAAATAAATTATTTGATCACTCGTTCATCCATGTCAAAAATAGAAATCACCTTTAAAGCGTGTTTAACTCATTGAAAAGATTAGTCATCGTGTAAACTTCTTATGCGACATTAAGTAGGGATCTTTTGATGTTGTTGCTTCAAAAACATAAGCAACGTGACATAAGGAAAAGCAATCATTATGTAATATCTACTAACTACGCATGCTTTCTGCTATTAACTCTCAAGTGCAAAACTCTTTAGAAGTTTGACTTCTCTGTGCATAAAGACACTCTAAATAACTAAACTCTAAATGTAATTCTCCGACGAGCGAACACTCTAGTAAATATGAGTTACAATCATTACGGTATTATATGCACATTGTGAAATAGACTTACTATATGTCAAGTATCAATTTGCTCTGGAAGCTCCTTTATGTCGACCTCAACCTTTCTGGACACGCAACATAAAAATGATTTAAATTTGAGCCAAATCAAAACAATGACATTCTAATTCTTCATTAGCTATCCGAAACTACAACATCGAACACCATCCAAAATAATCACACGATTAAGAACATCGAGTCTAAAGCGGATGCTACAAAGTGATTGCAAGACCCTTGGTACCGAATCTACCACTCTTCCACCTACCAATCGTTGAAACAAACCAAGTTAAAAATTAGCTTGTACCCTAAAAAGGCAAAATGGGAATTATCATTCACATTTAACCAACCACAATGCAGATATGTATCGTGAGAATCGGCATGTCATAACTTATAACAATATTAACACGCTCAATGTCTATTCCTCTACCAACTAAATCAGTTGAAACAAGCTAGGATTCGTTTTAACCCCTCCTTAAACCCTTTGTAGCGTGTCAACCTGATTAGAAAAAACATGCAAAAAAGTCAAAACAAAATCTCAAATGAAAAAAACGTGTCAGAAAGTCCAACTAACACCACTACTAAAAAACAAAAAAATATTCATCATGTCCATCTTAACATCTTTTTGAGTTCTTTTATTGCAGATGAAAAAAAACAGAAAGTTTGGGAAGAGAAAGCAAAATAGATTTGGTGTTTTATCATTTTATGTCATTCAAAAACTGGAAGAAAAGTAAAAGAAAGTGAAGGGAAGGGGAAGATAGATAGTATCACTCAAGGATGGGATGACTAAGGTGGTGTATGTTTATCGGAATAAACACTATTTGAGCACTTGTGTCTGAAGTAAGAGAAGAGTTCAAAAAGATGGTGTAAGTTACTTAAAAGAGATAAAGAACTGAATCATTTTATCTCCTCTTTCTTGACGAATCAGAGGCAATGGTGACTCAGTCTAGTGGCCTAATGAAGTATCAGATATTATAAAATCCCTTTTATGTTGTCTATTAACCAAATACTCTCGGCTTAAACAAAGTCGATAATTGGTAAGTTCCACAACCCAAGCCGAAGAAACACGTAAATATGAGACATGCATCCAAACACAAATGCACACATGAATCTTGATTAAAACTAAAGCAAGTAAAAAAGTAGACATACCTTTTCAAGATATCCGTAACAAAGGGTTATCCTTATTTGAAATACATTCACATCGGCGCCACCACAAATATAAATATTAAAGCTACAGAAATCAAATACACACAAACCGTGGACGTGGCACAACTTACAAAAAACAAAACTAAAATGAATGATGGACCTATGAAACATGCATACCGAAAGATTATAGGTGTCGCACTTTTGGAGCTCGAGGCATATCCATGAAAAGAGATGTTGCGAAAATGATATACGCTTTACGTGCATCAAACTTTGAGGTATGTCCATTGTTGCATCTTTGTGATGGGTCTTGAAAATTAGCAAACTCATTCCCTTATGGCCCCTAGGCCCATAGGAATCCGAGACCTCACAACTTGATAAGAGCCTAAGTGTCCATGATTAAGCATGCATTCAAGACCCGTGAGTTTCATTATAACATTGCTAGTACGATATCTACTTATGAAGGAGCCAACGCTATATATTATCTCAAAACCAAATCTTAAGCTGTTTCAAAAGATACATAAATTACAAGATTACCGACACCATAAATACTATATAGCTCTATTTATTCCAATATTAATCCTATGTATCCAAAATAATATCACAATAAATTTGAACTCTAATTATATAGGAGCTTCATATTCAAGTCCGCATGATAAACACTAACAAAGATCAAATTTTTGACATTTTACATCGACCCATACAGGGCTTCACGACTAAATTTTCAAGATCATTTAACAGTTGCCTTATGTTCTATTCCGATAGTAAATCGATGTTGTTGGAACTTGGGCGAGAAGCAAGGTAAACAACCCGATGATATGGGTATTGCTAAAGCTCATATTTTGATTGTCATCGGCGTGTAAAACTAACATAAGATGAAAAACTCTTGAAAGGCAGTAGGATCATGGGTGTGATCCATCGTGAAAAAAAAAACCGAATTTAGCTTTCTTAGCTTGAAGTTCCTTCTTTTTCTTCATCGATCTTTCCTTCTTATGTGCATTTTGGTGACCTCCCAAAGCTTGTGAATTCACAAACTTTTTACAACAAAATGTGCATTTGTATTTCTTAGGATTTGAAGGAACACACGCCTTTTTTTCCTCAAAGGATTCACCTACGCTATGTATTGCAGAGGCAAAAGAAAGTTAGATTAACGTTGCTAAAAATTATCTAAGTTAATTGTTGCAAAGGCAAAAACGTTTACATTAAACCCTCCTAAATCTCTAACATCAGAAAAACAATCACTCCCACATTTACCCCTAATATCACGCAACCTTGAGTGCCACAAACATCATGCAAACCTGGGTTGACATTCTATGAATCATGATCAAAATCTTCCAATGAACCAAACTCCTTCAAACTGTAACAATGATAATAAAAAAATAATCAATATACGTAAACTGGGCCAATGAATTAAAAAAAACAATATAATTTACATGATTTAATATAAACTGGGCCAATGAATGAAATTAGGGTTTTGTGTGATGAATGAATAAAAGGTCGGATACTAATTAAAAAGATTGTTAAGATATAATTAAGGAATAGATATGGTGGATAATTGGTTGTAGGGGATTCTCATAGTTGTATAGGTTTATAGATTATAATATGCAACATAATAATCAAAAAACTTGTTGCCTAAGTGGTAAACACACATGTTATTCAACCAAATAACCAAGGTTCAATCCTTGCAAGGCTCATTTTTTTATAAATAATTTTTGAAAATTAATAAAAAATCCGAAAATTATATAATAACTAATTAAATTAAAAAAATATTGTTTAGATGGACAACTAATGATTACATTGCATTAAAATGAATTACATGGCATTGAGGTGGCAATTGTGGAATAATCTACGTGTCATGCCTCGTGTTATATATAATATAGAGATATATGTGTGTGTGTGTGTGTGTGATTTATAAATATTGATGCTTTAAAATATTAAATTACAATGTAATTCAAAACCTTCCATCCAACTTGCTATGTAATTTGAATTTAGGTTTAGTTGGTTAAATACTTTTAACGAGATGGGTTTAGTTGGGTTGTTAAATAAAAATAGATGGATTTAGTTGATTTTAATTAATTAATATTAATGGGTTTAGTTGGGTCTAATACTAGAAAAAGGCTAAACCCACAATAAAAATCCACAAAATGAGGTAGGACTCCTGATTGGTGTATTTCTATATAGTTTTCACCCTTCTCTTTGATTAAGCCAATCAGAAAGTGACACCTCATTTTGTGGCTAGTTTTGTGAAATTATTTTTGTGGGTCTAGCATTGCCACTAATACTAATACTCACATGGGTCTAATAATGTATCCACATGGTCTAAGTTGGTTATTAGCTAACATTCTAAAAATCACTCTCAGTACGTACATGAGTCTGTTTTTTATACGTTTTAGTCCATTTTTATACGTTTTCGTCCGTTTTTATACGTTGTCCCCTGTTTTTTAAGTTTTCATTTGTTTTCTTCGTATCGTTTTATCCGTTTAAATCCGTTTTATACGTTTTCATCTGTTTACTCGTTTTCATCTGTTTTATATGTTTCGTACATTTTATATTTTCATGCGTTTTATCGAGTTCTTATACATTTCATATGTTTTATCCGTTTTGTCTCTTTTAATGTTTTCATCCGTTTTTATGTTTCCTATGTTTTATATGTTTGTGTAAGTTTCTATTTTTTTTTTTTTTTTTTTTTAACTTTTCATCTGTTTTCGTCCGTTTTATTCGTTTCATTCGTTTTATCCGTTTCGTCCGTTTTTATACGTCCATCCCTTTTCATATGTTTTCATACGCTTTTATCCTTTTTATCCGTTTTTATACGTTTTCGTTCGTTTTTACTATTTCATCCGTTTTTTTACGTTTTCGTCCGTTTTTTACTATTTCAACCGTTTTTATACGTTTTCGTCAATGTTCATCCGCTTTCGTCCGTTTTATATGTTTTCGTCCGTTCTTATACGTTTTAATCCTTTTTATACGTTTTCATTCGTTTGTATACATCTTCGTCCATTTTTATACGTTTTCGTTTGTTTTCATAAGTTTTTATCCGTTTTCGTCTGATTTTATAAGTTTTCGTTTGTTTCTTGCATTTTCGTCTGTTTTTATACGTTTTCGTTCGTTTTCTTATGTTTTCGTCCGTTTTATTACGTTTTTGTCGGTTTTTATACATTTTTTGTCCATTTTTATACGTTTTTATCCGTTTTCTTTTGTCTTTATATGTTTTAATCCGCTTTTAAACTTGAAACCTTGTGATCAACTGCTTTACTATTGAACATATGAATTCACTCAACCTTTCTGTATATTTTTAGCAAGTTTTATCTCAGGTTTTTAAGGCATTAGCTAGCATGTGAAGGTTCACGGATATTTTGAAGAGAATGTATCATTATCATTCGATAAAACTTTTAAAAGTTTATGTTGTACTCTTTATGTAAACAAAACTTGTTAGGACCACTTTGTAAACTTCGATGTTTTATATTAATCGAATGATAATTTATTTCAAAACGTCTCATTTAGAGTCATTTTCTGTAACTTGTATTGTGTGCCATGAGGTAACACCTCAGTGACACAATCTTCCGTTGCGATAATTTTGAGGTGTTACATCCAAAATAAATGTTACTCCGTATAAAATAACAATAAAGAATATATTGTTACACTGTTATGAGAATTTGGAATTGTCACCGTTAAACACTTAGGTGTTAAAGGGTACAAATGTTAAATTGCATAAGACTCAATACACATATAGTTGTACTTTTGTTTTTTTCCTTGGTATGCTACAACTCTGATAAGGTTTTAAAATGTACCTTTTTGATGGGTCGTTTAAGCCCTTATTTGATCACTTTTGTATCCGTTATTACTTAATATCGCTCATTTTCACTTTTAGGTCTCTTGAAGGCAAATTCTTGGAATGGCACTTATTTAGGCGAAAAGGCGCGGATATCTGAAGAAAATTGCCAAAGTCAAGAATCGAGACACTCAATTTCTTCTGAAATACAAGGGGCGTCGGGTGTTATCTGCTGACGATCGAGCACTTTGGCTGACTCATTAGCCAATTGCTTATTACAAGTGACGGTGTCGAGGCTTTAAAGAGTGAGTCGTCATGACTCGGGCGGCCTAGATTTGATCCAGACGGCGTCGAGGAGGACGAGGAAGAGGACGCAGCGCGCAAGCATAAGGTGGCCTTCGTCGCCAAGACTAACGTGGCCAAGGCGAAACCCTAATGGCGGCGACCAGCGTCACAAATCATAAGGTGGCGCGTCATGAATCTAATCTTATATATAGAATCCAAGTTTTTCGGTTTAAGTGTGTAGTCTTTTGGGTAAAAACCTAAACCGAACCAAGGTTGTCTTGTCTGATATTTAGGGTTCCAAACCCTATCTTACACCAAGATAAGTGTTTTACTTCATTAATTCAATTATGTCTTCAATTATTTGTGTGTATGCTTGCATGTTCTCCATGTCCGGCTAATTTACTTGTGTGTTTGCTTAGGGGATATGAAACTTAACTATTGAATATTGATTGGTTGTCTCTTATCTTAATTATTCTTGATCTAGTAATGCGATAGGTCATTCGTTGTGTAGTTAATGCTTGATTAATCTTTGTGAACCTTAGACTATAACACCTAGAGTAGTTGTAGGCTAAACCATCAAAGAGTACCTTAGAGTTAGAGTTTATAAATCCTAGAGATTTTGTAGGCGAGACCTTTGGTAGTTTCAAAGAGTTGAGGATAAGCGCGCAACCTCGACCTTAGACACACCGCAATTAAGAATAAGGGCGTGACAATTCAACCATCAATAGGAGATAATTAAGGTAATAAAACCTAAGTAAACACATCTTTAAAATATCATCTGACGCACTGATAATTAGACATAGACTACCCTCGCTTAGTTAATTAGATAATTAGATAATAGAGTAATCGGTGAAATACCAACCCCAATCAAACCCGAGATTCGTACCTTTCCATTTCCTAAAAAACATAAAAGATAAAAATAATCTTCCTCGACCCCAACCTTAGCGTAGTAACTCCTCACTAGCATTCTATTCCCTAGAGAGCGATATCAATTCCGTGGCTTACCACTAATACTACACTACAGCGATTAGGTTCACTTTGCTAGCGTGTTGAAAAACTTGCTCGACGAAAAGAAAGTTCCTTTGACCCCGAACGACTCATGTAGCGTTATCAAACTCACAATGTTACTGCACTTTGTTTTGCTGATACATATTTTATTTTTTTCCTAAAATTTCCATGTAATATGTGTATAAACAATTAATGACTCAAAATTTGGGTGTTCGGGGTGGGGGGGGGGGCTCACAACCCTATGAAGTTCCGCCTCCGGTCGTATGTTTGTCTTTTTCCGTAGGAAGCTGTCTTTATTTATTTGAAGTGGCAATTTTCTGGCTCAAAGCACGCCTCAGTTCACATCAGGGGCAGATCTACTTGGAACACAGGGTATGCACGTGCATACTCTACGTAAATTATTGCTAGTGTAAAAGGATTATGGAAATTTCAAAAATAACCACAAAATACACTAAATATTTGTGAGTGCACACCCTCTAAAAGAGAAGAAAAACGTGAGTACATACCTTAATCTAAGTTAGCATTGTTGGGGAAAAAGCACTCTTGTGGTCTTTATTTTAGCGGCATTCTCCAAGAATAAGGAGTGAGTAATATCGCCTTTGATGTAGGCCAAACAGTCAATTTTATGTTTTTTTACTAGCCCAGTTATGTTTTACCCTATTTAAGAGACAACTTGGGTCTACCTATTTCTCGTCCTAAATGCCTAATCGACTTAATTTACACTTTCACTTAAACATATTAGATATTTTAGTTTGTTGTGTTTATTTTGGGTGCATGGTTATTTAAAAATTGGATAGTCCATTTATGATTTATGAACCAAGATTTGTAATAATAACTTTTACTCATGTCTATTATTAAATATCTATTTTGTTATATGTGACGTAGATTGTTATAGGAAGATATTGAGAATTTGTCTTTACGGCGGGCGCAACCCAAAGCGATTTTTTCTTTTCTTTTTCGATGCGTCACTAAAAATCGCATACCACACTCCGGTTTCTGGATCCGCCAATGGTTCACATCATGTCAAGTATTTTTATCTCTGAATGAACTCACCTGATATGATTAACGAACACAAATACAACTTAATATTTACCTCCATGAACGAATAATGATCAACCAAAAACTACATATATAGGTAATAAAGCCATGTTTTGGCAATATAAAATTTCTTTTATCACGATTGACTTGTAAAGTTATTTATGTTTAACGAATGAAAGATGATTTGTACATCTTAGATGTGACCGATACGCACCAACTTATGCATTGAATAGTTGTATCGCATATTAATAATACTATTTTTATTTGTATTAGCGTGTGCAAATTGAAAAATGATTTTCTAAAATGTGCCCGAAGGCACATAGTTGAATTATATAAAAGAAAAGTTGAAGATTATTAAATTTCAAATGATATTTGGTTACGGTTATTTGTAAGTATGTTTAATAAGAATTAAATATATTTTATGATGTAGAAGGAAAGTGCGTATTTAATAAGGGTGATGATTTGTACACATTAAGATTTGATTTGCACACTCATATGTACAAGTAATTAAAATTTGAATATATAAGCGATTCAACCGGTTAATGCGTAAGTTGGGTGTCACAATCAAAATATTAAGTGTCTGAATCGTTTAAATTTAATAAACATAGTTTAACATGTGCTTGAAAGCACATCCAGAAAAACCTAATTAAAAATCAGTTAACGTGCAAATCATTACAAGCAACCAATGGATACTATCAGAACAATATGGGCCAAATTTGACAATATTTAATTTTTGCAAAGTAATTAAAGTTGAGGTACTCAAACGTTAAACATAGAAACACAGAGTCCTACTCCCGCAAGGCTTACCACTCTATAAATACATAACCCAAACAAATCAAACCAAAATCATAACAAGTTTTCATAAACTTACGATTACTATTAGGGTTACTTTTTTCCTTTTTCTTCATTCCCAAGTTACACATTCATTCCAATAATGGCGGATTCTTCTTCTTCATCAAAGAAGATTGTTCTCAAGAGTTCGGAGGTGAGGCGTTTGAGATAGATGAGAAAGTGGCGTTGGAGTCACAAACGATAAAAAACATGATTGAAGATGAATGTGCTGACACCGCCATCCCTCTTCCCAACGTCACAAGCAAGATCTTGTCTAAGGTTATTGAGTATTGTAAGAAACATGTCGAGGCAACCGATGCTGAAGATAAGATTGCTGAAGAAGATTTGAAAGCGTTTGATGCTGAGTTTGTGAAAGTGGATCAGGGCACTCTGTTTGATCTCATTCTGGTACCTCTTTTTTTCTTATGTGTTTTTTTACGATTACGTAGTTTAGATTTTGTGAATAGTAATTGTGAAGTATATTTTCTATGATTATATGCTATGTGCTTTTTATTATTTGCCTTATGTTTATTATTAAGGCTTTCTTTTATAAGTTACTCACCGTATGACTTGTGTTCATGCACTTGATTGTCTATTAAGGGTCTCACATTAGTTTATGTTATGTAAAATTAGTTGCTTTTTAAAATTGTGATAAAACCGTAGAGTCTGAATTTGAATGCTCAAACAGTCAAACTGCTAGTACACATTAACTCATTAATATTTGAGCCTATTATTAGTTTTATGAATATAAATTTTAGAAAAGGAGATTAACAAAAGCGATATTCAGTGAACCGAAAAACCTGTTGGATTTAACACCTAGATATGCTACTTGTTTGTGACTATGTTGACAAGTAATCCTTGTTTATTGTTAGGCTGGTAACTATCTAAACATCAAAAGCCTCTTGGATCTCACTTGTCAAACTGTTGCTGATATGATCAAAGGAAAGAAACCTGAGGACATCCGTAAGGCGTTTAACATCAAAACGATTACACACCAGAGGAAGAGGAAGAAGTCCGTAAAGAGAATGCCTGGGCTTTTGAGTAATGTATTGAATTTGAATACGTTTTACCAAACATGACATGTTTTGTTTTCTTATAGACTTATAGTGGATTGCAGAATTTTATAGAGTTTTATTCTTAGTTGGATATTAATTAATTGAATATATGTTCTGAAAAATTATAGCATGTTATTGTTTTAATTGTTTGATATTTTTATTTGTTGCTTGTTTTCCAAGTTTCTGTTCTCAAATCTTGATTTTATACCAGACTATAACAAAATCTACTATATTTTTGTATATTTTTATCTTTGTAAACTCAATCCCTGTTTTTATGGGAGATTATAATTACACCATTTTATTATCCTTACGTATAAAAAGAACTGTATTTTTTTATTTATTTTTTTTTGCCCATTACACTTTTAGTTTTACGATTGTTATATTCAAGCTTTTATGTTAAGGATTATACGTTAAGGTATTACTCAAGCTTTTTGCTTCCTTTTCTCATTGGTACACTTTATAAGCTTTGATCTTTATTGGTACTTTTGACATTGTCTCTGTTTGATTACTATGAAGCAGATTTACCATATTACAATTCAATCTACATTGTCATAGATTATTGTAAAATAAAAGAGAAACTTTGAAGGTATATACAGAACAAGAATAAGAAAGAGATTCGTTCAAGATACAAAGGAAAAGCTTGCAAAATTGGAAGCAACAATAATTTCCTAATATTATGCAATCCACTACAGAATTAGAAGGAAACAAAAGGGTAAAAAACATAATTTGCTTTGAAGAACAAAATGGTGCAAATACATTATTTTACGTGTGTATGTGTATGGTCAAATATAAAAACATTGACATAGCTATTTGATACGGCTAACTGTATAATAACTAAATATATATATGTGACAACATTTTGTTAATGAAACTAAAAGAACTCGTTTTTCATAAACGGGTAAACAACTACATAATCGTTTTAGACACAAAATTAATAACATATTTAAGTCTCTCAATCATTTAAACTTTACAAATCACTTTTCTTTTTCTTTTTTTCTTTTTTTTTTTTTTTTTTTTTTCTTTTTCTTCTTTTTTTAATCTCAAGTTCTCAACTAATTAAGGTCATCAAAGAAATATAATGTTCATTTTTGTTATTATGAAAAGAACTGATTATTAGTGTATATTATTTGTTGGTCCATTTATGCGCGAACTTGCAAACTTAGTCCGATTGCAAGCCACTTACAAGTCTTGTAAAGGCTACCTTTATCATGATTCTCAAATCTAATCGGTCGCCTTTTTTACGGTATTACTTCAAGTTCTAGCCGCTTCTGTTTATCCTTCTCTATCAAAAAGAACAAAATATTTGCAAATTTCAGATAAAACTTTATATGCGTATTACTTTTTTTTTTAACAAATTAAAGTTGACTGCCATTGTTAACGTATTTTTATTCGTTTCTAAAATGCTACACAAAACACGAGCATGATCACCATCGTTGCGGCAAACCTGCCGCCGGAAGCCGCCTGCTACAAAAATATGATTAGGTCAAAGATGTCGTTGTCGGCCAACGATTGTCTTTGGTTTTGTATTTGCTGTTGGTATTTGCCTTTGCTTTCGTTGCTTTGTTTTGCTTTACTTGTCAGGTTTCCACAGGTCAACAACGCGATAAGCACCTTGAGATTGATACTTATTACATGCAAGACCAAGTTGCCACATGTCGCGTTTTGTTCAAGTAATTTCCCAAATTGATGACGAAAATTTCTCCTCAAATGAAAAAAAGGTTTTAAATGACTTTTTCCCACAATAAAAAAACCATTTATATGCCTCTTATTGAAGACACCCAGAAAAATAAGGCGAAACCAAAATTTTGTAGACTTATCTTGCAATTTGCTTATGTGATTCTAATAAAGTTTAGAGGGCTTTGAAAAGGACTTATTAAATTAGTTATTAATAACATTAAAAACTTTGTCGTTTTAAACATTAATTTATATTATGAGAAAACACGTTTGCTTAAAATGTTTTACCAAAATACTTTTATTTATAAAAGTAAATGCCATTCACAAAGTATTAATTATTTTTGTATTTGAATATAATTTAATTCACACACTTTTGCAACTCACATTTAATTCACACATATCAACAATACGAAAAAAGAACGACTAAGATGGTTCAGACATGTCAGAAGGAGACAACAAACAAAGCGAGTTAGGAGAGTCAAAGCTTTGATAGTTGATTGCTTGATGACAAATGGTAGGCCAAAACTTAGGTGGGATGATAGATAGAAGCAGGATATGAAAAAGCTTCTTTTCTCTAAGGACATGACATCTAATAGGTACACCTGGAGAGATAGAATTATGCGGTTAGAGGCCGGGTCTGATGGTATTTGGCTGAGCTATAGCCCCGTACCTGAGCCTTGGTGTGACAACCCATGCAATTTGAAATTGGTAGTAGAACTGGCCAGTGCATACCATTCCTTGCGCAAAGCGAAGTTTTTTGTTTGTTTGTTTTGGTGGGTTTATTTTTTATTTTTTTTTTGTTTGTGATATTTTGTGTTTGTGATGCTGTTTGTGTTTGTGTCATAGTGTGATTGTTTTTCTTTTTCATTTTTTGTATATGTTTTGCAGGTAACTAAAGGAAGAAGAAGACCAATATAATATGATAATACTTGGGATATGAATATTTGAATTTGCATGTGACAAGCAAAAAGTCAGCTGGATAAGGGCCACGTATAGATGACCATTCTTAACAACTTTTCGATTTTCCAATTTATCTGTTTTAATATCATAACTAATCTCATTTGGTGCTATAACAAAATTCATATGATAACAACATAAAATGCCATTGTCCTAACTTAAGAAAAAACATTCTCAATCCTGATCAAAATTTCCGCATCTGAGTATTTGTTTGGGCTACTATTTGTAATATGAATTTTTGAGCTAGTTGACATTTAGGCCGAATTTTTTATAAATGATATAAGGTGTGTTTAAAATTGGTTAACATATATTGTTTGATCAATTAAATTAAATTTTAGTTATATATATATATATATATTGTTTTATTTAAAAAGAAAGAAAAAAAATGTCCGACACTGGCCAGGTATTATGTTAGGGAGGGGGTTTTGGTCTATGTAAAAGTGGTCTTGTGGAAAAAAGTGATTAGGTTGCCTTCTTTTTAAATGGCATGCCATTTGAAAATCAATCTGGCTAGCTCTTAGAAGGTCTATGTCACCTCTTGTTACAAGATAGTTTTCGCTTTTAAGCTTTACATGAGACAGTAGCTTTGGTTCTTAATTAGCCTCTCCTATATATATTTCCTTTGCCTTTAGGTACAAAATCCCATAGCTATGCCCGTCTTCGAACTTCGTTACACCTTTTGGACATAGATTTTTGTTTGTCCATAGGCCCTATTTCCTGCAAGCATTTATACCTTACGTGTTGCTCGTTTGCTTTTTATGCTTATGTTCCCCTCTAACAATATATGTTTTTGCATATGAGAAAACTCAATGTGAGGTTGTCTCACATCTGAGTCGACATGCTAAATCTTCTAAAACTATGCCACTTAAGAAAAAAAACAACAAAAATACTTTATTTAATTATGTCACTTTAATTGCACATAATATCCTGGTTCACTCTAATATATAATAGTTGTTTAAAGGTATGTTTGGCGTGGAGTGGTTTGGAGCTTTTTAGGATGGTGAGTGGTGAGCAATGAGCTTTTTGATTTTTCATGGTTGTTTGACAAAAAACGATGAGTTGTGCTATTTTTTAAAAAGACTAATTTTCTAATACTTGTTTAAGAAGCGGTGGTACAATCTTCTTTTCAGCTACTTTTAACAAACACACCCATAATTTAGTGTTTTTTATTATTAAAAAATATAGTTTAGATTAAACAATAATTTTATCTAATTTACAAATGAAAAGCGCTTCGACTACTCATATATCTTACACTAATCAATTTTTGAAAAAAAATAATAATCAAAGTGATGTACTTTTAGGTGATTTTGAGTGGTTTCGCATGTAAGCTTACATGTGAGACAACCTCATATTCACTTTCCTCTTTTTATATATATCTTTGTTCATAATGTGGTTATTACGTGCACCTTTTCTAAGACGCTTACTATGTATTGTATACGGTGTTCTTCATGTGATGTATGCTTTCATGTCTCTTTTCTAATACCTTATGATGGTATTTTGTCTAGGTCTTGGCGGAGGAGATAGGGGGCGGTGGGTGTTGGGCCTCCCACTGTCTAACTTCTTTAATGGTGAAGAGGGCTAAAACAGGTATATAGTGCAATTTGGCCAATGGACCTCCCACTTCACTCCTTTCTTTCATTGCCAAATTAAAAATATCACTGTAAATCTAAGACTTCCATTTTCCACGTCTTCTTAACTATACTATTAAGAATCCTTTATTATATATAAATGTTATATTTTTTGTTCCCATTTTCTTTGATCTTCAACGTAGACAATCAATTATTCGGCATCAATCTATAATATTTCCATGTTTTCGTTTTATTTTTTTTAAGTATTAAAAACTAGTAGTCCAGTATAGCTTTGTAAATATTTCTAAAGGTAACTAGTTTAAAATTTAGGTATATTCATTTACACATGTATATTCATTTCAATTACACATGCCTAATGCAATAACATAACTCAAAACAAGCAAAGAATACAACAAGTTAAGTTTCTATGCTAATGCTGCTAGGAAAGCAGTTTCAATGCTAATTGTTTAGGCAATAGTTTCAACGTCTTGATTAACTTCATTCTTCATCTTTTCTTTTGAGCATATTCATTAAAGCTAGAACAATGTAACTAGCTTAAATATTTACTAATGTCTGTAAGACCAAATGTTTTGTATGAATTGGAGGATCTTAGCGGTGTTTGATTACTACAGAGTTTTACTCTTATATAGGTTCAAAGTTAGAACATGAACAACATAAGAGAAAAATTTAATCAATTTATATGAACAAAGACACGTTGTTGTTTGTAACCCTATAATCAAAATCACAGTTGTGGCAGGCCTATAGAATATAGAATTTATATTGAAAACCACACACTATGTAACATGGTAATTTATTTGCATATAAAATCTATCGTTACTTTATTAGAAAAAGTCGGCACCCCCCAACTTTAAATCCTGGCTCCGCCCCTGTCTAGGTGTGTTAGCGAAAAGCGTTTAGAATCATTTACGAGAGGTGAGCCTTAACCGATGTAATTTTCAATGCTCTTTTGACAAGCAACTAGTAACATTTTTTTGTTTTCGAAATGCTTAATTTTCAAAGGTCCATGAAGTAGCATTTAGGAGCGCTAAATATTTAAGAGTTGATTTACATATTATAGTTACAACTATAGGTACTTAACCAAACAATTTTATAGAAAAATATTGCTCGCTGTTATTTTTACCAAACACACCCTATACCTTTGTATGCTTGTTTTGTGTCTTATGTTTACGTAGTTTCTTTTTCCCCGATATCTACACAATCACCCATGCCAATATATCTGAGTACTTTTACCCGCATATACACACTTGTCAAAGGTTTTTTTTAAAGCAATATCCCTACTTTCGAGTTTACTCTTGAATAGGGATAAGATCTATCTACATTTCACCTCTCTAATACTTCTCTTTGACAAAATTAGATATGTTGTTGTTGTAATTAATTGACACCCATATATACACTGCTACACTCATATGTCAAATAATTTTTTTTTTTTTTTAAATAAAAAAAAAAAAAAAAAAAAAAAAAAAAAAAAAAAACGTCTGTGAAACTGCGACTGTGTATACCTTGAGCGTCGGCGCTAAGGCATGGCGGAGTGGATCGGGTAAGGCATCAAGTAGCATTAGGGTATTAGGGTACACCATTCCTTGTGAATCGGGTACTTGAGTTGGAGGACCAAATCGAGCTCGGAACCCGCTTTCGAAAATTACCTGTTCTCTATTTTTTTTTTGTCTTTTTATGAAAGGTAGTGTTAGGGTAGGATCGGGTACCACTCCGTCTAGTTAGGGTAGTGTTAGGGTAGTATTGGGGTGGTTTTGAGTTGGAAGGTTTTTATTGGATAGAGTTGATGTGGCACCCGCAGGGTATTAGGGTATTAGGCAACCACTCCTCCCTCTCTAATGTCCGAATAGTTATATTAAGTACCTGACAACCTGAATGACGATTCAATGCATAAACTTAATGTGTCAGAAGTAATTGAATAATCAAAATGCCATACAATAAATCTCAAAGATATTCCTGTCACATATAATTCAATGCATATCTACCTTTTTTCACCAAATTGTCACTGATATATTTATGTTTCGAAAACTGCATACAGATCACACATGAATATATCAATCTAAATAAAATATAAAGAATTAATTAGAATGTCTGATTCGCTGAAGCAAGAGTTATGAATGTTAATATGCTACTAGTATTATTTGTGAGTAGGTTTGGATTGGCTAAGGTCTATCGTGTATAACGAGGTTTTAAATCCGCGTTTCGCTTTGGTGTGTTTGAAATCGACATATTTAGTTGATGCGCTTTTATCGGGTTGTTGCTTGGACGGATTAAAAAAACGCGGCATGATAACCAATATAGCATAATCCGAAACATACACGACTATTTGTAACAAAATTAGTATTTCAACTTTATATAAGAACAGTTGTTGACATAGGTGTCTATACTTTTGTGCACCATTGGATCTACAGTTTAATCAAGTCATAACATGGTTACAGAATGTAAATCAGTATCTTGCTACAACACATTAAGGCCCCGTTTGGTATAGTGGTTTTGCCTTTGGATTTGGGCTTAAAGTAGAAAAGCGATGTTTGGTATGATCTTGACATCGTCCAGTTGGCATTGATCTTGAAATATACAACTTTTAACAATTCAGAGGCATTAATGGTAGGTTTGAATGTGTATGACCATTTAGAATATCGAGATAAGCTTTAGCGCATATTATTCTTATTTTTTATTACAAACTTTGTTCAATGGCGCATTTCCTTGTTTATTTTCTATTTCTTACTTTTTAATTTAAAGCAATATAATTTAAATTTTAAAATAATAACTTTCTTATTATAATATCTTTTCTCTCTTACATAAATTAGTCAAAGGCCTGTCCGAATTTAAATCGAATCAAATCAAAATCACTGGCCCATCTATAATAAAAGCGGACCCTAATATCATGAAACAAAGAAATAAGACCATGGTTGATCTTTGTTTCATGATTGAATAGTCTTACAATTTTCAACCCAGCTAAACCATAAAAGTTGCTTATTAAAGGGGTGGGTTATTGGGGCTGTCTACAGTTTTCTATTGGGACCCCCCTAGTTTTTTTTTTTTTTTTTTTTTTTTTTAATCAAAGCTATAAACACGAAAATGCGGGCTAGTAAATATAAAGTTTAATAAACAAACAGCTTAAAAGCGTAAATCTGAATAAAGCTATAGCTACGTTGTCTTGAAAAAATGGGGACAAAAGGAATATTCACTATGGATGTGACTCCATTAAAGATGCATGTGAATGTTTGTTTACATAGGTTGATACCTGGTCCAATCCCTATGCAAGGTGTAGTCTGTGTATATGTACTTATCGCGTTCCACTGTGGAAACCACCTCGTTGAACCACTCCCTGGTCTACACCCCCTGAACCACAACACTCCTTGAGTAGATAATGGTCTTGTTGTAACATCCGTGTTTAACAGCTATAAGTGACAAAGTCAATTAGGGAGGAGGGAGTGCAGGTTACCTAATACCACAGGGGTCTTGCATCACTCCTGTCCGATAAAAGCTGACTCAAAACTACCCCAATACTGTACTAACACTACCCTAACTAGGCGGATTGGTACCGATCCTACCACAACACTAAATTTCATAAAAGACAAAAAAAAAGAGAACAAAGGCGGATGTTGAGCGGGTTAGAACTCGAAATAGTACAAAGTTCAAGTACTACAGGGGTGGGAGCAGTGTACCCGATCGGGTGCTTGAGCTTGATGCTCAAACCGAGCTCCGCTCCGTCCTACCTTCGAGGCGGTGGGAGATAAAATCAGTGAAGGACATCTATGCAGTACCACAACGTCAAACAAACATAGTAAGTGGATTATCTATATCTATACTACTTATAATGGAGGATGACCCTCTCTCCTAAATTTTTTTAAAATGTCATTAATGTGTTTTTTAACCATTACAATTTTTAATGCAAAATGTACACAATAAATAGATTTTACTAATTTATTTCCACAACATTTTAATGCTTTATTTATTATTTCTTTTTGAATTACTTTAGTTTTAATGCAAAATTACACATATAAATGAATATGATTTTAAAATGCATGCAAAATTACAAAGTTCCAAAACTATTATTATCTTAGTAAGAGTGTTTGAGAACCAATCTAAATAAATTTTGAATTATTTTAATAAAATTAACCACAAAAGTAAAAGCGGTTTTTGTAAAAGTCGGACAATTTTTTTAAGACAAATGATGCCTGAGATGTAAATTTACAAGTGATAATTTATTTGATTTTATATATATTACACATATCTATCTCTACTTATAATGGAGGGATGACCCTCTCCTAAATTTTTTAAAATGTCATTAATGTGTTTTTTAACCATTACAATTTTTAATGCATAATGTACAAATAAATAGATTTTACTAATTTATTTCCCAACATTTAATCTTCATTTATTATTTCTTTTTGAATTACTTTAGTTTTAATGCAAAAATACACATATAAATGAATATGATTTTAAATGCATGCAAAATTACAAAGTTCCAAAACTATTATTATATCGTAAGAGTGTTTGAAACCAATCTAAATAAATTTTGAATTATTTTAAATAAAATTAACCACAAAAGTAAAAAGCGGTTTTTGTAAAAGTCAACAATTTTTTAAAGACAAATGATGCAAAGATGTAAATTCTAGTGATAATTTATTTGATTTTATATATATTACACATATCTATACTACTTATAATGGAGGGATGAACCTCTCTCAAAATTTTTAAGATATCATTAATGTGTTTTTAACCATTACAATTTTAATGCATAATGTACACAATAAATAGCTTTTACTAATTTATCTTCCACAACATTTTAATGCTTCATTTATTATTTCTTTTTGAATTTCTTTAGTTTTAATGCAAAAATACACATATAAATGAATATGATTTTAAAATGCATGCAAAATTACAAAGTTCTAAAACTATTATTATACCGTAAGAGTGTTTCGAGAACCAATCTAAATAAATTTTGAATTATTTTAAATAAAATTAAGCACAAAAGTAAAAAACGGTTTTTTGTAAAAGTCGGGACAATTTTTTTAAAACAAATGATGCAAATGTGCAAAGTGATAAGTGCTAATTGAATGATTAATATATTAGTATATTAATTATTATACTTTTAATGGACAACTCTAAATGATTGATTAAACATGTAAGTTTTCTTTACATTATAAGCATTCTTTTTATTTATATCTTCTATCTATGTGGTACAAGTGTTATAAACAATATTAATGATTCAAACATTTTCATAAATGTATACTTTACCAAATTTATACATTATAAGTACTCTTTTATTTATATCTTTTATCTATATGGGACAAGTGTAATAAACAATATTAATAAACAAGTGTAAAAGTTTTGACAAGATTTATACTTTTGCTAAAATGAAATATATTATTGTTAACAACAAAATATAACAAAGGTCGTAAAATATAAATAACGTTTTTAGACGATATTTGTATTAACAATAAGACTGCATTTCCAGGTTCATTAACATTAGAACTCTTGCGGCATAGATAGTTTACTAATATATATTGATCAATATCTTGATGGTGCATTAGCGAAAAAAGTATAATCAACATGAGCAACTTCGCAAAGATGCATCCTAAAACACGCAAAGCGATAAGTAGAAAATACTTTTATAGACAAAGTTTTTTAAATATGGATATAAAATGGGAGGTGAACCCGTCACATTTCAGATTTGAATTCAAATTATTGGTTATAATGTAGGTTACACTCATATGAAATAATCTACTTTCATCTTCTATAACTTCATGTTCTCTGCATAAGCGTAGATAAACATGTACAAACATATTTGATATATAAAGCTTAAGAAAAGTGTTATGTAACCACTACTTTGTCAACTATCGATTGTATGCAAGTATTATGTCCATACATAGTACCGCACATTTTGCATTTGCTGTGTCATCACTAAGGACCTATCTGATTAAAAAAAGGAACAAAGGGTGGTAAATAGGTATTACAACGATTTTCCAAAAACATAACACAAATGAGTATTTAAATGACTTTGTGTGGCTTGAGTTGCATGCCTGTTATCACCACATGTAATGAAATTGTTTAATGGCCGTTGCTTATTCATACCTAAAGTAGTAATATCCTTTAGTCAAATAATATAAGATCATGAGTTAATTGCATTTTTGGTCCCTGGGGTATGGCCAAATTGTAGGTTTGGTCCTTAAAACTTTGAAAGTGCAATGATAGTCCCTATTTTAAAGTTTGGATTGCATTTTTGGTCCCTAATCGGTGTGAAATGACCAAATTACCCTTGTCTTCTCTGAATAAGATAAAGGGTATTTTTGTCATTTCACTTTATCTAGGGACCAAAATTGCAATCTAAACTTCAAAATGAGAACTATCATTGCACTTTCAAAGTTTTGGCCTTACCACAAGGACCAAAAATGCAATTAACTCTAAGATCATTTAGAAAGAGTGCAATATTGAAAAAAAAAATAAAGCCCTCATTTGAGCGAAACAGAATATACTATTTTACTTGCCTGAATCATGCTTGCAAGAACCGCTGCCACAATTTGTCACCACTTTGTTTGTATCTATCAGTTTAACAAAGCATAAAATATTAGCATAATATAAATGGCCAAATAAATAACACATTTAATACTTTTAAAACTGCTACATACATGGTGCACATCACCTTTATTAATCGAGGTGGTAGATAAAACCATCTGAATTTGCCAAAAATTAACATAGTGATTTAGATATTCGGTTTCGGTTTAGATGTGTTTTGGCAAATGAAACTCGAATCGAGAAAAGCGAATTCACATAAATATTATATATTTTATAACAAAAATTAAAATTCTTTCCTATTATAACATCTTTTAAGTTTGAAATATTTTATGGTGCTAAAAATCTATATAATTAAAAGAATATATCTATATCTATATATATATATATATATATATATATATATATATATATATATATATATATATATATATATATATATATATATATATATATAGAATCTTGATCAAATAAGATCAAACTTAAAGTTGTTAAATGAGATCCAACTAAAATTTGACAAGCGACACTCTCCTTTACAACAAAATAATTTTTTTATTAAATACAACTAAAATTGTAAAAGTTTTGATAGATTTCTTTTAAAATTCTGAAACCTAGGTGATACACTTTGATTAGAAATGTAATGTGTATCGGGTTTTTGTATGTGTGTCAGTTTTGAAATATTTATTAGTGTAATGTGTATCAAGTGTATCACTAATCAAACTCATGTACCATTTGGTTATTAGTTGCTAAAATGTTAATTTGTATTAAAATATTATTTTATGTGATCTATTGCTAAAATTGTTATTTATAAATGCTTTAGTGATTTTTAGACTTGATCTTATTTTTACAACTTTAAGTTTGATCTCACGTTAACTCTCCCTATATATATATATATATATATATATATATATATATATATATATATATATATATATATATATATATATATATATATATATATAGGATAAAGATCAAATAAAAGACAAATATCGTAAAAGATAAAAGGATTTTTTTTTTCATAAAAGTTCTCGAAAAATTATCAAAACATTCCACAAGATCGGGTAGGTGGTGCATGAAAAAGTTGTGAATTTTTTTTTTCTTCTAAAAGTGGATATTTTTTCGGAAAAAAATTATGAAAAAAATACGTTTTACGCGTTAAATCGTTTAATTGTGCATCAAAAATTGGTTTTGCACCCAACTTCTTTTGACTTTTTCATCAAAATAAGATTGTGCATCTAACTAAAACAAGTTGAAAATTTTGTGCATCAAAATTTTTTAGCATCAAAGTTCATTTTGTGCATTAAAAAGCGTATCAAAACTGAAATTATAAAAATGTTTCACAAAAGTTTTATGCACCTACATACCGATCTTGTGGAATTTTGGAGAATTTTAAAAATAAATAAATCTTTTATTCTTTTTACGGATATTTGTCTTTTATTTTAACTTTACCTATATATATACATATATATATATATATATATATATATATATATATATATATATATATATATATATATATATATATATATATATATATATATATATATATATATATATATATATATATATAGGGAGGTTAATGTGAGATCAAACTTAAAGTTGTAAAATAAGATCAAGTCTAAAAACCACTAAAACGTTTATAAATAACAATTTTAGCAATAATACACAAAAATATAATATTTTAATACAAATTAACATTTTAAGCGAATAACAAAATGATACGTGAGTTGAATTAGTGATCACTGCACATCAATTCTGCAATAAATATTCAAATCGATACATCTGAAAACTTGATACATTAAACTTAATCAAAGTGTATCACCCAGGTTTCAAAATTTTAAAAAGAAATCTATCAAAATTTTAACATTTTTAGTTGTAGCTAATAAAAATTATTTTTGTTATAAGGAGTGTCATTGTCAATTACTGATTGATCTCATTTTACAACTTTAAGTTGATCTTATTGATCTAGATTCTCTCTCTCTCTCTCTCTCTCTCTCTATATATATATATATATATATATATATATATATATATATATATATATATATATATATATAGTGAGGATCATGTGCGGATTTTTATTTTAGTGCGGACGTCACGGACAATCATGATTTGCTTAACTTCACGATGCCATTGACCGTATAAGCGATTTTTTTTTTTTTTTCCTTTTGATCCTTACTATTGTTATCTTCTTTAATTTTTTATTTTTGATTTTTACGAGCACTTTTTGTTTTTCTTGATTATGAGTCCTAGTGATATTAATTATATTATGAGTCTAGTGTGATATTATGGCGTGATATTATAAAATGATAATATTATAAAACCAACTATGATATTAAGTTTTTTACATGTAAAAATGAACCTTGATATTAAGAAACATATGATAGTTACTATGATATTAACAATTTTATTAAAAAAAACATATGATAGTTACGGTGATATTAACAATTATATTACAAAGAAAAAAGTACGGTGATATTTAAAAGAAACCGTGATATTAACATTTTTATTAAAAAGGAGCGGTGATATTAATAATATTAGTAAAAAACAAAAAGTAATGTGATATCAAAGAAAAGTTAGTGTGATATTAACAATTTGTATTTAAAAAAGTTTACGTGATATTAAGATCGATTTTGACTTTTTACAAAGTCGAATCGATCTTGACAGATCTTGACTTTGTCAAGATCGGATATTGTTTTGTTAAAAGTCAAAATCGACATAATATCACAATACCTTTAATCATGAAAGCGATTTTTTGAAATTTTTCGTGATTCTTAATAATTTATCATCCTCTTTATTTTTAATTTTTGATTTTCTTGATTTTTTAAAAAAATTACTGTGATATTCCACCATCCCTACTTAAACTCAATCCCCACAGATCCCTTCCCTATATATATATATATATATATATTATATATATATATATATATATATATATACTAGTGTAAAACCGTCCGATGGACGGATATGACTGTGGTTTTTATTTTTAGGATTTAGTAGAACAAATATATACTAAAAAGTAATTAAAAGTTAAATGAAACGATTAAGATCTATAATTGATGTTACCATAATCCATAAAACAGCTAAAAGCAGGTAAGTATTTTGATTTGTGGTTTTTATTTTTAGGATTTAGTTGAACAAATATATACAAAAAAGTTATTAAAAAGTTAAATTAAACGGTTAAGAACTATAATTGATGTTACCATAATCCATAAAATGGCTAAGAGGAGGTAACTACTTTCTAACATTTTGTTCTAAACAATATTAATGATGAATTTTAGATTGGTTAGAATAGATATTGCTACAAAGTCCAAGTTTACAAAATTGCATGAAAGATAGTACCCAAGACATCGTCAATGAGGCATATTTCACTTGATGGGTAGCGATTACGAACCAACTCAATTGTAAATATATCAAATTTGCACAAGTGTGATTGCATTGATTAAAAAAAATATCTTTTCAACATCTTTTAGGGACAAAATGGTCTAATGTTAGAAGTACAAAAGAAGTACCTCGATGATATCTTTAGGAAATTTATCGGATGTGAATGACCAAAGTAATCAACCTATGTCGTAATATGTGCTTGGATACAGAAGTAAGATATAACTTTCAGTTATATTTATAATAAGAATTTAGCTTGTATCAGGCAAGTAATAATATCAAATCAACGTATAAATTACGCACATGCTTAACGCGAAAAGGGGCGTGAAGGTTTGTTTCAAAGCTATATTGTCAAAATCCAATACACGTTAAAGTCACTTTTTCACAGATTCCGTTAATACCTTCTAATTTGTGAGCAATGAATGAACATGCTTTTATCTGGTTGTTGGTGCTTTCTTGAGATTTTGTGTCATGGTATCACGTACGTTTGAGACCATCATACATAATACAGAGAGTAAAAGCACACTCCATCCAAAATTAATATATATGATGAGTATCAATTATTATACCTTGCGTTGTTCGGGTCTTGGAGGAGGCCAAACTGGCGAAATTGTAAACCGTCGATGGGCGGGCATGTGTTATAATTTTACTTGTGATTGTGTTGGTTAACGGAAAATTGTTACTCAAGTATGTTGTTTTTTATTATTGTTTAAAATATATTTATTTATGTTTAGTTGTATTTTTTGTTTTGATTATGTTCTTTAGCGGTTTTTTGGGTTCTAAAAATATGAGTTGTTTTTTTAATTTTCTAAAATAATTGACGTACATGAAAATTGTTTTGACGTTTTTGTTATTTTAAAGTTTTTTTGTAGATGTACCTTGGTCGTCTACCTACATTTGAGTTGTCGTATGTGAAACCGAGTTTTTTAAGGGCCGTGAAACATGGATATCATCAGTCGGCCATGTAGCAGGAGTACATTGACTATCTACTTCTATTACAGTTGCCCTTTGTTGATCATTATTTGAGGGTCGTGAAACATGGATATCATCAGTCGGCCATGTAACATGAGTACCTTGGCCATCTACCTCTATTGGAGTTCCCCTTTGTGGATTGTTATTTGAGAGTCATGAAACATGGTTATTATCAGTCGGGCATGTTATAACTATATTTGAATGTTATAAAACAATGAAGCATATGAAAAAAACCTAATCCAAACATAAACTAATCCAAAAATGTGTGCTAAATTCAAACAATAAAAAATAATAATCACCATGATTTCATTTTCTCTTGTAGCTAATTCGGCATAGCTTACTGAATAATGAAAAATACTAAACACATTTGTATCAAGTCTGAAATATCTATTTTGTAATATGTTATCATCAAACTTATTTCTGATTACAATCTAAGATACTAAAATCTTTTACATGCCAAAAGGTTCAAACATAGTGTTTACGGATAACTACCTCAACAGTGCACACCGAACCCGTGACCGCTGTGACCACCATCTCTGCCATTTTCTTAGTGTATCTACATCACCTTTATGATAAGGTGAATTCAAGCTCTGAAATCACAAAAAGACATACTTTCAGGTTTTTTTTGTGGTTACTTATAATTTGGAGAGGTACAGGCACATTAGAAATCAAGACACGTAGATGAGAATATTAATGAAGCCATATAACGGCGCCTAAAGAATGATCAAATAGACAAAGATCAAGGTGCAGTAAAAAAATTACCAGATAAGCTCTTGTATTCTCGAGTAAATTATATGGTTAAGCCACTAACAAACATGAGTGAAAACACGAATTTAAAAGATTAAAACAGTTATAAAGATATTTATGTAATGTTGTGCGTTCATCCACTCTTCGACATCCATTGACTGACAAAATAAATCATGAATGACAAAGTCTAAAGAAATAAACCAAAATATAAAAAGTAGAAGTAACCTGATAAGGATCAGAAGGATTGGACGAAGCAAGAAGAACTTGACCAACACGAATGGTCAAAGCATAACCCGGTTTAGCCACACAACGAACCCTTATTGTCGGCTTACCATCTGTATACAACCTACCATTTTATTTCCATTATAAATACTCTTAGTTGCCTCAAATTAGCTCTTTTTAAGCGCCCAGATGGATAAACAGGGGTGTTAATAGCTTCTTTACTTTTCCCCGCGTCCATTGGGCTTCGATCATCAGAAATATTCTTGATTGCCTTGATGGTTTCACCACCAACTTTATCTTTTACTTCAGTACTTTGTCCCACGTCCATATACAATTATTAAAAAAAGATGTACAATTATGATATAAGCAACTTTAAAAATGTATAATTGACGAACACTACATCTTTTTAAACAAATTAAAATGGCGACCACTACATCTTTTAAAAATGTATAATTGTAGTGTTCGTCAACTTAATTTGTTTAAGAATATTTAATTGGCATGTATAATTGTAGTCTACAGTAACACCACATTTTTGTTGCATGTGGACAAATGATATGTTAAAAATGAAGCTATCAACATAGCGGAATTAGTTAATCATGGATCATGATCAAAACTAACCTGAATGCATGGGAAGGACGGAAGGGATGATCCAGAATTCCGGAGGCATAGGGTTGCATCCCACATTCCCACCCACTCATGAACACCAAGTGCCTAAATAGACTACCATGTATTAGTGTTTATGTTTGATTAGTATAAATTGATAAGAACCCTGCATAAATCTTTGAGGAACACGACATCTTACCAAAAGCCATGTTTTTCCCCAAGAGGGGTTGGCGGTGCACTTAAATTTGTAGAGTTTTGAAACCATATAATGTACATTACTTGGTGGAAACTGGAAATGAGGAGCAAGTGGGTATTGAGTGTTTATCCCACATCGGATGAGAAGTGAAAGTTGAGAGTGAGAATGGCTGTATATAATAACCAAGCTTAATAAGTTGAAAGGCACGCAGCCATGCAATAAGCACAAAGCGAACTATTCTTTCGCCTTTTACTAAAGAATACCGTGTGCTTGTTGTTTTAAATGGCATACGCCAATTTTTTGAGTGTTTCTTCCCAAAAGGAAGAACTCAAACCAATATCCAGTTCAAAATTAACTCAACTTTTTGTAAAAAACATGTTGATGTTCCTCATATAATCTATTGTGGATTTGATATTCTTCCTTTTAAATATCTTGGCTGCCCGGTTGGGAAAAAATTAGCTAAGTGCAGTAGTTGGTTTGATGTGATAGAATCTTTCACCAAACGGTTATCATCTTGGAAATCTAAGTGCTTATTTATTGGTGGACATCCAACCCTCTCTTAGGCGGTGCTTGGTAGTCTCCCACTTTATTATGTCTCCATTTTCCGTGCCCCCTCAAGGTGGCTGACAAGTTAGAGAGCATTCACAGCCATTTTTTGGGGGGTATTGCGGAGGTATATCTTGGGTTAAATTGAGTAAAGTTTGTGGACATATAGATGCGGGTGGTTTGAGTATTGGTTCGATTCATGCCAAAAACCTTGGTATTGGTAAATGTAAATTGTGCAGCTTAAATAAGCCAAGTGCGCTATGGTGTAGAGTCATTAAAATTTTCCACGGTGAAGATGATGACTTCTTCACTTATTTTAACTTGGGTCTAAGAAAGGGGCATGGTATCGTGTCTTAGTGCAAACGCTATTGCTAACTCGGGTATTCCTTTTGACTCCTCATTTTTCTAAGAGGTTAACAATGGGGCTAATGTTTGTTTTTGGTTGGACCCATGTCACCATTCAGGTTGCATCATGAAAGATAAATTTCCACGTTTGTTTACCCTTGAATATGAGAAATCGTGTATGTACAAAGATAGATAGATTTACACTTCTAATAATTGGATTTGTTGCTGGAATTGGAGGGCAGCCCCCCGTGGCTTCGCTCTTGATGATCTCTCGGCCTTAACCTCACTTATGGGTGATATGCCTCTTGTATCTAATGTTCCCGACCATTTGTAGTTGGGCTTACACAAATATGGTAGATTTTCGGTGCGGGTTCTTTCCAACTTTTCCAAAACAGCTTCAACAACTTCTCTCCTCCTGGTGCTAAGTTTTCATGAATAATTGGCCGCCATTGATTGTTTACGGACCCTTATTTATCTCACTTCCTGTGGTGTTCCGGCTATCTCTCACTTATGTCCCTTTCGTAACATCCAACTTGAATCTATCAATCACTGTCTTGTTAATTGTCACCATGTAAGACGGGTTTGGGCTAAGGTGGGAAGTTTGCGGAGATTGATTCTCTCGTCTCTTTCTCTTGCGGATATTATAAATAGGTCTATTGCTCCTTTGGATAATCCAATTGTGACGAAATCTTTTCATGGTGTGTCTTGAATCGTTATTTGGTCAATTTGGAAGTGGGAAATCGTGTGTTTCATGTGCCAACAACCTCCAAGCTTCTCTTCTTGATATGGATCTATTTTATAAGGTGTAAAGAATGGTGTTATTGTGGAATTTAATTCTAAGTTCAGACTGTATCAGTGTTAGTTTGTAACATCTAATGTTTCATATAGTTTGGAAAAGAACATTCATAAAATAATTATATCGGGTATCATATCATATAAAGGATTTTGACAAGCAGTTTTTGCTGGTCAAGACCAAAAATACATGTGAAGATTGAAAATAAATGAAAAACATGTACAATTATATACAGTAACTTGGTGGAAACTGGAAATGAGGAGCAAGTGCGTATTGAGTGTTTATCCCACATCGGATGAGTAGTGAAAGTTAAGAGTCAGGATGGTTGTATATAATAACCAAGCCTTCATAAGTTGAAGGCACGCAGCCATGCAATAAGCACAAAGCTAACTATTCTTTCGCCTTTTACTAAAGAATACCGTGTGCTTGTTGTATTAAATGGCATACGCCAATTTTTGGAGAGTTTCTTCTCAAAAGGGAAAGACTCCGACCAATATCCAGTTCAAAATTAACCTTTTTAATAAAACTTGTTAATGATTTCTAAACTTTAAATTACATATTTACTGACTGTCGATATTTGGCATCTGAATATTACTGTAGGTCCTTTGGCTATACAGGGTATGTTCATGTATGCATTCAGAAGTAAGTTTGGAACTCAAGAGTCAACCAAGTTGATAGACAAACAGATAATAGGCAAGAAGTAAGTTTGGAACTCAGGGAAAGATAGCAGTCCACTACCAGTTAAAAGAAGCAAATTTGTTACACATCGTCCAAATGAAATACCGATGATTTTTTTCTTCCAGAAATGCAAAATACATGAGTACTATGATTGCTTTATTCTCATGAGAGCATCCGACCTCTTTTACCAAAAAAAAAAAAAAAAGTGTGCATAGGCCCGAAGTGTTGTGTGTTGATTTAATGTTGCTTTAGTTTTACAGTCAGCCATTTGACGCCCACATTAGTCAATCCTAACCGAACGAAATCTGGCAAGAACTGAAGTTTCTGGTTCAGTTAAGCTAAAAAAACAGACAGCAAGATTTTCATACCTAAAAAAACATCAATGTATTATATCGAAAATGCTTAGCAATCGAGCAATCATATTATTCCAAACAGAAAAAACAACATTCAAAATCATCACGAATTTTATACTACTCAACTCAAACCGTATATCTATATTTCACATATACTACAACTTCAAAAATACATATCCAACCTATGATCTTTTCATCACGCACGAGCAGTCCTTTCAGCCTTCCTCCGTTCATACTCCACATTATCAGTCAACAGCTCAAACCGACAAACAGGACATGTATTCCTAATTCCTGACCACGGCACTATACAATCACCATGATACCGATGACAATAATGAAGCTGTGTCGCCATTTTTTCAACTTCAACTTCATCTTTACAAACAGAACAAATCGTATCATTCTTTTCAACGTCATCTTTCGTCTTAATCACTGTCACAAGATTCTTCACCACTGCTTTTGAAGCAGGCGGCCGTCCCAAACACGACGCATCATTCTCTCCAAACTGCCCAAAGAACGTCTCGTTCTCCTTATTATATACGCATGGTATTCATCATCTTCGTAATCAACGTTCGGTTGAAATTGACTTTATAAGGAAAGACTCCAACCAATATCCAGTTCAAAATTATCTCAGTTTTTTTAGTCAGCTTGTATGTGTTCTTTAAGCATAACTGAAGTAATTAAAATTAGGGATAATTCCATACACCTAAGTATTAGTATACTTTGACCATACAGAGTATGTTCATTTATGCTTTTAGAAGCCATTTTAGGATTTAAAATCAATGAAGTCGATACACAAACAAATATTAGGCCAGTTAGCATACATAGCCAAACCATAAGGCAAGCACGGAATGAAAGATAGCAATCTACTACATGTTATTAAACAGGCGAATATGTTACACATCGTCCAAATGAAATACCATTTTTTATTTTCCAGAAATACCAGATACATCGAGTACCATGGTTGCTCTATTCTCATTAGAGCATGCAACCTCTTGCCAAAACAGAGAAAAAAAAGTGCACAGGCCCAAAGTGTTGTGTGTTGTTAACTGCTAGTAAAATTATTGCCAGTGGCTGCTAATATTAAAACCTCAACTTGTGCAAGTGATGGTGGACTATTGGTTTTCGATACCTATCATGTACGACCATTTGAACATCTGACTACGATGTAAGCCTTAATAAAGTAATGGACTAACGTACATCACCAGTAGCTGATGCTTAAGTTTCACAGTCAACAATTTGACACTTTCACAGCAGTGAATCCTAACCAAACCAAACCAAACCAAACCAGACAAGAATTGAACTTTCTGGTTGAGTTAAGCTAGAAACCGATGCAATTTATCGAGTGTGGGCTGATCAAAGACCCCATATAAGTTAGTAAGCTGATTCAAAAATATACATGCATGACTTGATGCAAGACACTAATGACCACAATTAGTTTAGAATCATTGGGCATGGTTTAAGTTATGCATAATATAAATAAGGTTTTGTATGAGGTAATATCAAAGTTTTAACTTTGTGGTTTCTATATGCACATCAAAGCCAAACCATGGTTATTTTTAAACATTGCCAACCAACCCTCTGTATAATTGTATTGTATATATATGACTATATACTAAGAAAAGTATGATTTTCTTTCAAGTATGTCATCGTTATCACAAACTGACCCGTTTCATTTAATATAGCAGTAAGTTGCTTTTGAGTGCTTCTAAAGTGAGGTGTATTATGAGCATTCAACACATATATCAGGTCATTTTAAAGTATGGAGTGTTAGGAGCAGCCTAGAATGTACCATATTTTACTCTAATAGTATACATGAAATCAAATTGGGTTCTATATAAATAATGAGTGTTTGGATCAGGTCAGAATAGTCACTACGCTAGTGAGGATTGTTTTGATAAGGCTATAACATGAACAAAGAGCGTTTAAAGTGGACTGAAAATTGTATTTATCAGAGGTATACTGTATTATATCAGTTACGTTGGTATAGGAATGAGGGGTGTTTGGAACAGAATAAAAAAAATATTATCAACTCACTATGGAATGAAGGGGTGTTTGGATCAGGTTACTACAGCGAAAAGAAGTGTTTGGGTCTGACTGAAAGTACATATATCAGATATGTGGTGATATCTAAAACATCTATTATGTGTATAATTGTCTTATTTGACACACAAGCGTGTCTACATTGGCAATTTGCTCATCTTTTCTAGATGCTGAGGTGATTGTTGTGGTAGATACAATGGTGGCCACAAATGCTGCTACACCAGCAGCACAAAATGGATGTGTAACAAAACTTTTTTTGTGTCAGTTAAAATATCAATTTATAAAAAACCTTTGTACTTCTTGAACTACGGAGATATCTAAAAGTCAATGCAATAACAAACTAAAAGGATGTCAACTAATCCTATAAATACTACGTAAAAAGGAACATGAATATGAACATGAGGGAGGGATACATTTACAGTGGGATCTGGAGCATCATCTTGCTTGCACATGATCCATGGGAAGAAGATGTTACTGCATAGGACCAAAGCGGTAAAAAAAAGGCACAGAAATGTGTTATCAGCTTTAAGAAGAAAAAAAACTTAACTGGAAACTCAACCTTATATAATGACTCCAAAAGAAAAATGTATCCCTTAAGAAATTTTCTCGAGACTCAGACTCGAAAACTTTAACAAAGACCTCTTGCAATTTCAAGGTAGGAGTATATCTGCAGAGGAGGGAATTAGATATATTGCTAAGATCGTATACAAATGGTAATCAGTTGTGACAGAGACATAAGGCGATACTTACAAACTACAACTCGGAATCCCAGTGGTAACATGTTTCTCTGCAAGTGACATAGGTCGTAAACAACAAACAGAATAAACATCTTAACTGTTAACAAAAAGTATTTGTACATTTATTATATCCTCACTTGCAATAGAATCAGCAGCACGTGGAAGCAAGTTCATCCTCTTGACTTCATCTTTCCAAGCCGCACTTGGCCTGTGACTTATATAATCTGATAATACGAGACTCGTTTTTTGGTTACAATTGGTGGTTGTGATTGAACCGCCTGTTGTTTGAGATTGGTATTGCCACTATTTTATCAGTGTAATCCAATTGCAACACATTCTAATAATATTTATGTGTTGGGAATGTAAATCAAGGCTTATACATATCTAGATATTAGCCTATTACTGCAACCTAGGGACTTGTTCGTTGCATCAAAAGCCATGGTGGAAGAATTGTAAAAAATACAATAGGGTAAAAATTATAAGAAAAGGAGTCTAATTAGACCAGGGATACTACTTGTAGCATGGATTGTAAAAAAGTTAAGGTCACAATTTTACCATGTCGTTGAAGTTTATTTTCGACTATTACCAGAAGCTGTAGACCTTGAAATTCATAAATGTGTGATTGAATTCTAAATAAAGTTGCATAGTGAAATTTCAGTTTGCAATATAAAATATATGTTGTATACACGAGAAAAAATAGAAATGCAAAGAATAAACGATTCACCCAAGTAGGGCATGTGATCCAGGGTGCCAATGAATCTAACATTGACCATATGTTTTACGAAGCCTGTGAATGTAAGTGTACATTTAGTAGGAAGTATTTGATAGCATATTCATATAGGGCAACCGTGACCATTATACTAACCCATTAATGCTCGAAAGTCTGCATGAGCGTAAACTATTTGGTTGCGCACGAACTCAAATCATCTTAGCAGGTACAGTGTAGTTACACAACTCTTCTACCCTGAAAAAAACAAAGTTTACCATATTATGAGAACGCTAATGCACAAATGTATAACTAAACATAAGAAACCTACAAATTATATTCCTAGGAAATAACTTTATCATCCTGTACCAAAATAGACCGAAAATGCACTTTTTAGGCTTCCCTTCTTTTTCATACCTCAGTGATAAACGATCCAAGTATGTTTCTCATTCGATTAGAAACCACTTTGGGAATTGATCAAAGATCCATGATACAGCAAACCATATCTCACAAATAACCGAAACCATCCACAATGTATATGCATCAGTGACCGGATGGAGGATTCTATAATGAAAGAAGAGACCAAGAATCGCCAGACGGGTCAATATCACCATTCGGTATGGATTTATCTTGCTTGAAGAAATAGGTAACTTTCTTGAAAGTGGCTGCCTCCCCTCATCCATCCTAGTACATCCAACACGTTTCAAAAATAAGTCAAAGATTGACCAAGTGATTTGCTAATCAAATTTCTTCAATTAACTATGATGTAAGACAAACAAATTTGATAATAAACTTTGCCTACACAAGTAGTGAACTTTCTAAGCAATTAATCTATGAAACTTCACAAGGATCATTAGTTCACAAATATTGAATCAAAGGGATGATCAGCCAAGTTCATTATTAAAACCAGATCTTCAACTCAACACATAGAATTGCTTATTTTGATGTAAGAAAGAACTTACTTTGGCAAATCGGGATCATCCACATCATCACCATGGCCATTACCACCACCATCCCCTTGGTGCTTGACCATTTGCAGCCTATCATTCTGCCTTTTGCGCCATTCTTCCATCCTATCCTTCCACGCAACAGTCCCGTACCCATAAACCGCCAAGTCTTTCTTCGGATCCATTGGCCTAGGTGGCACTGCACAACCACCAACATCAAAATGAATCCTAAAACTACGCATTACCAACACAAATATCCCAATGTAAATATAGAATCAAAACACTCACAAGAAACGGTTGAAGCAGTGTCGAAAAATGGCATAGGATGGATACGTTTGGTAGGTTTAATAAAAGGCGGGACTATTAGAGCAAGCTTATCATCATCCTATAATAATAAGTTATTAAACAAGTTAACACAAAATATAATGCTACTAAAAGAAAGTACTAATCATGTGACATTCTACTATTAAGAAAGTATTAATCGTGTGACATTCTACGAAGCAAGGTACGGCATCCGAATTCTTTTTTCAAGCAACTGATTACTATAGTTGACTAACAATTCAATTTGCACTTCGCTTTGAGCTTTGGCTCACTGATTGAGTGAAAATAGTTAGCGACTCTGTTTTTTTCCGTCAAAACCAGGAAAAAAGCCATTGTGCTGGTCATTTTATAATGTCTCTCTCATTGACCAGTTGTAATTCAGTATTTTTTATACTTGATAGCTAATATCTTGTATATTGTGAAATATACATATCCCTTTCTATAAAATGTCTTGAAACACAATCTGTCACCATACTTGCAAGGCGTCGTTAGAGCAACCTGACCACCCAAGCAACATTGATGATACTTTAGTCCAGACCCACTGTAAGAGTGACTTAATCTTTCTGCAAAACCAAAATCTGGCGTGACAATGAGAACAGACACACGTACACTCACCCATGAATTTATAATCTGATGGTGGTCCTGCAAGATTTAGAGTATATATATAAGATACGGACACGAATAACATGTACCATCACTGATTATAAATAACAACTAAAAAGCTACAAACTTGCATGGCCGATATGGGTGATAGAAAAGAAAAAGCATAATTTGAAAGATAAATGATGATGTCTTACAGGTCGTTTGTAAACAGGATAAGCCTTCACTTATATTGCATCATTCCACATAACCTCAATGTCTTGTCCAACATGAATAACAAACTTGTCTCTACCCTTCTCATCAGTAGGCCGATGTTGAAGATTCTACTGTGTTGAAACAACAAACCTTTTGTAAGAGTCATAAGACTTTCATCGTTTATAAAACTTTGAAGATTCTCCTGTATTCATAAAAAATAAACAAATATAATCCATCAAATATTCAAGCTTAACATTTTAATAACAAAAAGACACATGTGCATATGTTATCATCGAATACTACGATACAATATCATCAACATTATTAATAAAGATTATCATGTACCTAATGTTGATATTACAAAGAGAATTGTTAGTTACTTTAATTGAATGAATAGAAGAACATGCTAAATTTTAGCGGTGTAGCTTGCATATCAATATCACAACTTGATGACGGCTGCCAACAGGAAAGATCCGAAACCACACCAAAAGCTTCCACCATAGTTCTGCAAATACAATAAACCAACATAAGATCATTAGGGTTTTGAGAACATGAGACGTACTTTTGTTTTTTTTTCCAACCAAACCTCACCAAAAGCCTCTAAATTCACGTACAAAACTTATTCGGTAAATATAACCTAATTAATACATTGGGGCACGTTCAATGCAGAACCACTTTTTTGTACAGAACTTTACAGAACCACTTTTGACCAATGAAAATTTAGTATTATTAAATCTTTTTATTTAAATCAAAAGGGCATAATAGTAAAACACATTTTTATTTTATTTTTTATTTTTTTAAAATAAAAAACGTCTTTTAGGTCCCTAAATTTTCGGATTTTTTTTTTTTTCATTTTATTTATTTATTTTTTATTTTTTTTCCACCATACATGTTTTTCTTATAAAATGAGGTGCATGTATGTTTTTGTGTAAGATTTTGAATTTGCATGTCTTTTTACGTACAATTCTTTAGTCATTAAACTTGTTTTGCTTAAAATGGCAATTACATATATGTTTCTAGTATACATTATCTGGAAATTTATAACAAACAAATATAAACATATACATGTAACATCTAAATTTATAAACAACCAAAACGATAAATAGTATACACAAGTGTGGTATCAAATGAAATTCAAATAAAATACAAATGACATCATTCAAAACACATGTGCAAGCTCTTTTTAAGAACATGTAAGCACTCTTTCAAAAACATACGCACTCTTCCAAGAACATATGTGACGCTTTGTATCTCATTCTACACTTGTGTCTTGACATCTTTATCATGATCAACACTTGTGTTTTTTCGACACCAAATTACAAACAATTATTATTGATTTTTATTATAAAGAATGAGCAAACAACATATGCACAATGCAAACACATATGCAAAAATTAAAATATGTACGCATACATGTCCATAAACCATTAATTTAACATTAGCCGCTATAAGAAAAATAAAACTTGAACCAAAATCGATATATATTTAAACCATACAACAACATCAAGCCATAAATCAGTTAAATGACCACTATCCTGTTAGATGGTTACTCTACTTATATATATAATGAAATAAAACAAAGAAAAAAAAACTACAATCCAAAACATAATCAGATTATAGCATAGCAGCCCAAATCAATATATTAAAATTGCAATAACATACATGCACACTTCACTTTCTCACAAATTCACTAGAACATGAGTACCTTTCGTAAACATATATGCGCGATGCGCTTTCTTGTCAAAATTTTCTTGAACATATGTGCACGCTTTTCAAAACATGATTATTTGTAGTGACCACATAAACTTCATAATTATGGCACCAAAATACACACTACTACACAATTGGGTTTAGAGACCCCTTCATCAAGACCCTTTACAAGAAAAGGGCCTCAAAAATGTTTTAACCCGCCACAAAGTATCAAGACCCATTAAATGAAAAACCCGGTTTTAATGTAAATAACAAATACGAGACCGGATTTGAATATGAGGTTAAAGTGCAATATGAGGTTAAAGTGCAATTTTGTTTCGTGCAATTAAGTCTCTAAATTATCTTGTTTGGTTTTTTTGCTTTAAACAGGTCATTGTGCAAAGGATTAAAGAACATAAAGATATACTAAAGTATATATATGGAAGCTTCAATGCTATCAAACGCATATACACTAAGTCCACAATCTCTTTCTCACTAAGATTCATGTAAAAAGGTATTGAGAGTTATACCATTATTATAGAATGGTTATTTTGTTAAGTCCAAATCTTTATGCACGTCAATGTACAAACACTGTCACTAGTTATTGTATGATTTTATCAAGTCCAAATCTTGTCACACTGTCACTAATAAAACTCTAGGCACGTAAAACACATATGCACTTCATTAAGTTTAACTTTATAAGCTATAAAACACATATGCACTTCATTCGCTTAAACTTTATAACCTATAAAACACATATGCACAAGTTAAACTTTTGTTTTGTTTATGAATGTAATACAATCTATTGATCCATAGCCCAAAAATACTTCGACAAGATTGTTGCCTAGCAAAAGCGACTCATCACAAGGTATATCAAGAATTAGCGTGAATAAAAACACTATACCGATTGTATGTTTGAACATGATCCTCCAAAGAGAACTTGTCTTCTAACATCTTTAAGAGTTGTTATGACCTCAAATGATGTTGCCTTTATCACATCATCATCTTTGTTGTAAGGTGAATCCTAAAATACCAACAAAAATCCAAATATAACCAGTGTCACATCATACTATTGAAAAGCTACGTACCAATAAAAATAGATCCCATTATCGTTTATTTAATGCATTTCCGAATATTTTAGGATATGAGTAAATGATACCTTGAGATGATCCACTTGAACTGTGTGAAATGCAACGATTTCAGTCCAAAAAATAAAAATCATCAAAATGAGGTAAAATAAACATGGAGTAACTTGATGCATTTAACTAGAGGTGTTGATTTCAACCCATTGACTTCTGATGATGGGTCAATTTGGTTTGTAATATGTCAATCGATTCAATACGATGAGGTGGTGCTCTCGACAAATTGATGTTTTATAATTGACCAAGTTTTTTAACGCTTGGTAAAGCAATATAAATTATGGTTTAGGCCTCGAAATGTATACTTACGCATATGTGTATAGTAGGCCTTGCATGCACCATCGTGACACCACCTCGCTCAACCGCCTCCAATCGCCGCTGGCCGCCGCCGCCGCCATCCTCCTCCAACCGCCTCATTGTCCTCCTCCTCCACCACGGATCTTTGGTGTTATTTTATCCGGCGAATCAAGAAAGTTCATATATTGATGCTTTGAACTTCTATCCCACCTCTCGAGAAAAAATAAAATAGATGTGGATAATGTGTTCAACAATGAACAAGATTGCAAGACTCAAAGATTTTAGGGTAGTGTTTGGAGGTAGAATGAAAAGTCACGATCTAATTTTTTTTCTCAAGGAGGCGGAGGTTATATTTTAGGGTGGTTCCAAGATTATTTTAGGGGATATAGAAATACCTAAATTACACAATTGCCCTTCCTGATTATTTTTAATTATTTTATAATTCAAATTATTTACAAAGATGCCATTATGCATAGATATGATTGTACATTATGCATTATTAGGAGTAAAAAGACGGGTTCTGTAGGTTCTGTACAAAAAAATGGTTCTGCATTGAACGCTACACTTAATACATTTACTATTAAAACAACCATAATGATGTATTTATATATTGATAAGCTGTTATTCGGTAGATCTATAAAATATATATTCCTAAATTAAAAAATACAGAGTTTTTTTTACATGTCCTTATTTGTATTGTTTTGGAAAATATAAATCAAAAAACATAATTATCTTGTAAGTAAATATATATTTTTTAATTGTTATCTTCATAATATACATTCTTAAATTACAAATTGCAGAATATTTTAGCATGTCCTTATTTGTATTGATTTCAAAACATATAAATCAAAAAACAATTTAGTCTAGTGGTAAGTTGTTTAGAAAACTTATGAATGACCCAAGTTCAAATCCAATATATGTCTTCTTTTTAATTAGACCGAATTAAAATTTAAAATTCACAAATACAAACCGAATTTTAAAATTAAAAAATTTAAAATTGTACATAGATTTTATAAAAAATGCCACGTGTCATTAAAAAATTAAAAAAATGCCACATAAATTCAATGATGACATGGAATAATGACATGGCATTATGGATGTCAAGTGGCATTATATGTGGCATGCCTCCTCTTATATATAATGTATAGATATATATATATATATATATATATATATATATATATATATATATATATATATATATATATATAGCACCGCGCAATGCGGCGGCGGTACCAAAGGATTATATTTTACGAACAAATGTTATTCGTTACACGCTTTTCTAACAATAATTGTGCAAGTGAATGATAATTTAAATTAAAATAAGTTTAAGAAATGAAAATACAATCTATTTTATAACCAAATAAACATAAGGTCCAAACAAAAGAAAGAAAGATAAGTAGTATTTTTGAAACATAAGTTAAAATAAACATCATTACAAAAAGACCCGTAATTTGGCATAAACACAAATATGTCAGTTATTAATATGCATCATTAGCTGCAACGTATTTGTTTGTAAATAGCAGAGTACCCACGCGTTGCAGCGGCGGATACCCTGTAACTAAAATCATCGATGATCAATATTTTTTGATTTGTAAATTTTCTTTTACAATAACGTTACGGATAAGGACACTTTTACGTTTGAATTAGTTTAAGTGATAATAAATTATTGCGTAAAAAGATATTGGGCCAACATTGAGGCAGTAGATAATATTATAGAAGTAGGATGTTAAAATGATGATTTCTTGTAGTCACAAGTAGACAAGAAATAATGTAATAATGCTTCATTACATTTGTTAAGGTATAAAAATATAAATTCCATAATCACTTAGCCTAGTACCTGCACATTACGGCGGCAGGTACCTGTGTAATTAACTTTTTCGGCGATAATCTTTTTCGAAGTATTATTTTTTTGATGGCATAGTTTTTAGTTTCATAATTAGTTAAGATTGAATTAGTGATAGATTCAAGTATCTAGAAATAGAATGTACAATGGAGGCATGGTTGAATAGCAGCAGAATGTATAACGTGATATCCGTGTAATGACGTACGACAAATATGTACCGATAAATAGCTTCCTCGAGACTCTTATGTTTTCTAGTTTTAATTTTTGGTCGAGAATGAAACCCTTGCTCGGGCCATGTGGTGTGTGCTTTTTTGCATGGTTGCACACAAACTTGTATATAGAGTGATTTTCATAAACTATTATAAAGACAATCAGATAAATATGTGGCTACCAGTGTGAATTATGTATATTTGTGTTATTGGATTCATAAAAGAGGGGTTTTCTGACTTGTTGCTTAACTTTTTTTTTCCGTCACTTTTGACGATCAATAAAAAAATATATGTACTTAACACCTTATAAAAAACTATATTAGTTTAAGAATGCACTAAACTCGTAAGAATTACACAAAGCAATGTGTTTGATTAAAGTAATCTTACTATTCCTTTTTATTTTTTTGCTAAATTGAAATTGTTTTCAACGTTTTTAGTCCTAAAAGTTATAAACGTAATGCTAACATTGGCTTTATTTTTATTATTATTATTATTTTTAAAGAATTAATGCTAACTTTGATGGATATTGCAAAAATGATCTTTTATAAATGACACGTTTTCATCATTATCACATTCAATTTTGATTTTAGCCATATCTATTTTTTGATGCCTTTTATGTGTTACCAATCTCTTGCATTGTGCAAGTGATGTCAAGTAGTCTCCAAAGATTAATGATGGATTCCTTTAATAATCCAAAGATCAATAAAAATAATACTCTAGTGTAGCAACTTTTCATATAACTAAAGATTGATGTCAGCAAACAACATTGACCACCACTATAAGAACCAAAGATCATTTAAAAAAAAAAAAACATATTCAAAATCACTCTATAAACAACATCATTGATAATATTTATTACTAAAACCAAATAACAAAATTTTCAAATGATCACTAATTAAAGTTCAAAGTTCTAAAATCATTACAAAGTCAAATTTAGGATTCGGTTTTAGCCTAATTGGTGTTTTAATTAAGTATGATGGACCAAATCAAATGAAACTCGGGTTTTATAAGTTCATTAGTCTAGTTTCTTATTAGAATTTTGTTGATTTTTAGTAAGTTTTCAAAAGCTTCAATGGGCTTGAGGGATTTATAGCCCTGGTTTGTGTGTAAGCAGGATGCAGGTATAGTTCAGATTTGTGCGTCCTTAAAATATTTATTTTTAAATGCCTTGTCTAGTTTTGGTCTACAAACACCTAGCCAGGTCAAGTTTAAGCAAAACAATTGGCATTCATTTAAGAATTATTAGCTGGCTTATTTTAAATTTTCAGTGGCACCAAGACACTTTGGCACTGGTTTTCAAAACATCAAATATTTGTAATTTTCATCTCATAACTTTAGCTAGTTTTATTTAGCTCATTTGAGTGATTATAGCTTATCATAGCATTTGAAAAAATTGGTGCACCATCTGTGTCCTTTAGCTTATTTCATTTGAATTTAGCTTGCATTGCGATTCCACTTTTTCATAGAAAGTCCCAAATCTTTTAACTAGATTATCATATTAATTTAGACTTATCTTGAATTTTCCAAATTTTTCTAGGTCGGATTGGTATTTTCTTCATTTATTATTCAAGCATGTTCCAATTAGCATTTAATACAATTAAATTCATAAAAGTTTCACCATAACACCTTCATGTTCTTAAGTTAAGATAAATATAAAAGTCATAAATATTTCCAATCATTTAGTTAAATTAACCTTTAATTAATTTAATTAGTTTTTAATACCATTTGATTCCTAGAAAATACAAAAATAATCGACAAACTATAAAAATAGTTTTGAAAATTCTCTTGTGTTATTTTAGGATGTCCAAGTCATAATGTTAATTGTTCTAGGTATTTCATATGGATTATTGTTAAGCTATTATGAAATAGTCAAAATAGTTTTGAATTAATAATAATTAGATAATTAGTTATAAAAATAAGTTTCATTTTTTATAAATTTTCTTTTATCATTCGTTGTAAAAGTATCATTTCATATTTTTAGGATTAATATTGCTCAGTTTGCATTTTGTTTTGTCGTCGCGTAGTTTAATTTAAGTTTTATAAAGAAAAATCAAAAACATTAGATTTTACAAATAGTGTTAGCGTTTATTTAATATAGTTTATCTTTTTAATTACTTTAATTTGATTAAGCCCTGTAATTTATAGACTTTCCTTTGGTATAGATCGATTTCCGATACTAACGGAAGGAAATAATTGATTCATCATTGTTTGACTATTCCGCATGATGGTTGGGACTTACGACCAAATCACTAGTCCACTTCCCAATTCCATTTGTTTCCAGGTTCTCAAGTTTATTGTATTGGTCTTCAGCAGTGCGGATGCTCCGATAAACTGCGGTTTGGGCGAATCAAATTTTGATAAGTCCCCTGAATACTAATCTCTCAGAAGTTCACGTAAACATCAAACACTCGATGCATGAAGATGATAAAAATTCACAAATAAGTGTTTTAAGTTTTAAATGCAAAATATCAAAATCTGGTAAAGTATCAAGTTAGCATAATTGGCATTGTTAGTCCCCAGTTTGAAATGTTGTCTAAGCAGTCCTGGTAAATCTAAATAAAGAAAAATGTATTCAAGGACCCGAAATATTCTGACTTGTCAAAATGGTCCTTGAATAAACCAATTATCAAGATGACGAAAGGTCCTATTTCAAAAATGTCAAGTTTGGTCAATGAAATTTCAAATTGTCAAAATTATCCTTATACTATTGGAACTTCAATATATCACTTGTAACAACTTTGGAAAATGGGCGACTTTGGTCCTTGTTGAAATTACAAGTTTAGTCCTTGTATATAAATAAACCTTAACCATGACCCTTTACCTTTGACCTGCCTATGCCATTGTGAACCCACGCTAATCCTTTGACCCCTCTATTTTGAACCTGTCACAAGTCAAAGGATGCAAACCAACACTAGTAGTGTTTTAGACCTCATCACATTATCAAACCACTCTCCCATCGCTTTTTCCTTGCAACCCATCCTCATCATCAAAGCACCAACACTAAATGCCCCCCTACTTGAAATCACATATCCACCACACTCCTGGTTGTGTTTTCCCTTGTAGACACCATTCACTCAAAGATCAATGGCTTAGATTTTCAATGGCACTACCGATCAGAAGGACCCATGGAAGATTTCTAGTGTAGCTCAAAAGGAAGCAAAAGACCCGTAGTTGTTTAAAATTTAATGCATGTACCTTTTATAACCATTTTAATTAGTTGATAATTTTGTAATTTTAAGCTCTCTTGTACTAAAACTAAGTGGTTTGATCATTATAACTCAGTTTCAAGTCTTAATTCAAGGGTTCATTTATATTTCAAGTTTGCGTTCTTGTTTCAAATTTTAGATTCAAGTTCTTAAATTCAAGCTTCCAGACTTATTTTAAGTTGAAAAGCTTATTCAAGCTTAATATAGCTTTTGTAAGCTTGTTGTTCGATTTCAAGCATAATGGGTTGATGGTCAACAAAAGTCAACGAGAGAGAAATTTTGGTTCAAGCGGGTTGGAATTGGATAGTGGGTGTTGCGAGATGGATTTGGGTTGGAATTAGTATAGAATAGTGATATTTGGGTTGGTATAAAATTCTTGATAAAAATTTGGACAATTGTGAGTTTACATCTCATTTTCATTCCTAAGTTAGTTTGCATAATGTGTTTATGTTTGTACTGTGGTGATTAATAAACTTAAACCTGTCTATCTAGTTATACTTAGGATATTAGATTTAGTTTTAAGTGATAAAATAAGCTAGCTCAGTAGTTTACTTAGTATAAACTGAAAAATAGTTTCTAAAAGTAGTGTTTGGCACAGTGGGTTTTATTGGATCTTAAGCTTTTGTTTGTGCTTGATATGTGTCTACTTAGTCTCCATATGGTCTAATTGAATCATTCCTGTCAAAATATGGCATCTACTTAGCTCAAAAGTCAAAATCAAACAATATCTGTCTTAATCTCTTAACTGTTGTGAATTTGTGATATCAAAATCTTGTTATGTGTTTAGAAATCAGTAGATTAGCCTAATATAGTTTCATTTCATCATAATACAACATAATCAGTCCTTAAATCAGTTGCAAAGTTCACCAAAGTCAAAGTTTCAAAACTTGTCAAAAGTCAAAACTTGCAAAAACCAGTTTTCAGCTAACCCAAGATGATTTTTCATTGATTCATCTCTGGGCCAAATCAAGTCAAACTTTGGGTTTTATAAGTTCTGTTGGTCTAGTTTCTTATTAGGATTTTGTTGATTTTATTAATTTTCTAAAAGCTCTAAAATAGCTTATCAAAAAGGTGAAAATGCCATTCACAAACTCGATAAAACTTGAGTTTGCAGAATTGTCTTGAGGTTGCCTGAGCTCATAAGAGCTTATCTTTGGCTCATCTTTGGTTTAAACATAGCTAGCCGAGTCTTATTGAGGCTCCCATACATTTTTCAATTTTAGCTTATTGAGTAACTTGTGCTTAAGCTCAAAGTAGGTCCTTTAAACCTGTTTTTAGCTTAAACTCAAAACTGTCAAATCATAGCAGTGTGTAATTCAGAGGTCTAGGATAGTTGTAATTTGTTGTTTTAGAGTAGTTTTAACATAATATAGCTTCTGTGACACTTTGGTGGTCTTTGGTTTCCTTGTGCTTATTTCAAGTGCTTATTACATAAGCACTTGGACTACAGTTCCATATTCTTACAAACAAGCCACTGTTTTTCTATTTTTCCTAGATTCATAATATTATATTAGACTTTTCTGAATTTTCACATTTTTCTAGGTCATTTGCTATTTTTCTTAATTAAAAGCAGTTTTTAGGCATTTTAATTAGCTTTTAATACAATTAAATCGAGAAAAAGTTCAAAAAATAAGTTTTCATTTTTCTTAGGTTAAGATAAATATAAAAAGTAAAAATTATTTTTCAGATTTTTCATAGTTTAATTTGTAATTTTAGTAATTTAATTAGTTTTAAATAGTTTAAAATTCATTAAAATAGAAAAATAATCGAGAAAAATATAAAAATAGTTTTGAAAATTCTTTTTAGTTATTTTAGATTTTTCAAGTCATAATTTTATTTTTCTAGCTTTATTTCATATTTTCTTGTATTTTAGGTTATTATTAAATAGTTAAAATAGTTTTTAATTAATAATAATTAGATAAATAGTTATAAAAATAATTTTCTTTTTCTAAAAATTTTCTCTTATCATTAGGTTTGTAAAATATCAATTTCATATTTTAGGATTAATATTGGTTCGATTTCACATTTTCTTTGTACGTCGTGTAGTTTTTTAATTTAAGTTTTATAAAAGAAAATCAAAAACATCGGTTTAAAAATAGTGATAGCGTTTATTTAATATAGTTTATCTTTTTAATTTCCTTTAATTTGCATTTAAGCCCCTTAATTTACAAATCTTTTCTTTAGGTATAAAATAACTCAAAATCCTTACTAATCACTATCCTTAGTGATTATTTGACATCGATTGTGTTAAACACCAATTCATCCTCCGTGGGGATGAGCGACCGAGAATCCACTATATTCCTCGATCTTCATTGCATTGGTTCCGGATGTTTTAAGTTTCTTACGGTTGGTCATTCAAGTGGTAGCTTTGCTGAGATAACTGCGGTTTAGCACCAATCGGATCCCTAAGTCTAAGATTTGTATTATTTCTATTTATGTTCCTCGGCGATTTTAGAAAGCGTATGTTGTGGAATTATATTTCTTTGTTATTATCTCGTTGGGATGGAGAGTGTGTTGTCATGGGAGATTTTAATGAGGTTAGGCGAGAGTGAGCAACTTGCTCGGTTTTTAAGCTCGAGGAGCTTTCGCCTTCAACGATTTCATTTCTAACTCGGGATTATTTGATGTTCCGTTGGAAGGTTATTCGTTTACTTGGTCTCAGGGCTTCCCTTGATGGCCGTTTATAATCAATGATCTTCTTTCTTGGTGCAAGCGCAATAATAAACAAACTATGTTGTTCAAAGTTGATTTTGCCAAAGCTTATGATTACGTCGATGGGATTATCTTGATGATGTGTTCGTTGTTCGACTTTGGTTCTAAATGGTGTTCATGGATAAAGGTAGTCTTACATCGGGAATGGCCTCTATTCTTGTCAATGAGTCCGAGCCAGATTTCGGTTTATCGCGGTGAAACAAGGGATCCCTGCCCGTGCTTATTATTCTTATCATGGAATCGCTTCTGTCATTCTCTAGAGTTGTTGAGGTGGCATTTTCAAAGGTATTAAGATCGATAATTACATTCGATATCTCATTTTTTAATACGACCTTTGTGTTTATTGGCGGTGGTGAAGACAATCTCAACAGGATCTTGAATGTTCTTCATTGTTTTCATTTGGTAAATGCTAACAAGAGCCATATTTTAGGAGTGGGTGTGCCTCTGAGACCATTCATCTCATTTGCGAATCTTGGATGCTCCGTTATGAAGACTCCTTTAAATATTTAGGGGTTATGATCGGAGGAATCGTTGAAGGCGATTTTTGGGGTGACATCGTTCGTAGCTCAATTCTCGGATGTCTAAATGGAAGTTGAAAACCCTTTCCATCGGAGTCGCCTTACCTTAAAATCGGTTTAGGGGCCACCCCAATCTATAACATGTCCTTGTTTAAAGTTCCTAAAACATTTTGAATCGATGGATTCAATACGCAATTTTTCTATAACTTCACGGCGAGGCTAAAAAATTTTATGGGTTAAGTGGTCCAAAGTTCTTCTGTGAAGAAATTGGTGGGTTAGGGGTGTCAAGTTTTACGCTCTTAATAGAGCTCTTCTCTTCATGGGTGTGGAGATTCATTTGCGTGATAACTCTTTATGGTTTGGTTCGTTAGCCATCATGGTCCTCTACCCGACGTTCCTCGTTTTCTTTATGGAGCACAATTATTCTAGAGGTTTATGCATTAAAGAACCAAGGAATTGACTTGATTTCTCATTGTAAAATTCGTATTGGTGATGGTTTGCTTACTCGGTTACGGGTGACATTTGGGTAGGTGATAATCGACTCGGGTTATGTTTCCTCGTATCTATGCTCTCGAATTACATAAAGATTGCTATGTGGCGATAAAATGGTCCATTCTCGTGCATACTTTCCGTCGAAATGTTAGGGGCGAGCTCAACGATCATCTTTTGGATTTACTCGGATCGGTGGTCCTTTCAAATTCAAGCCGTGGCGTTGGGACATGAGCGGGGTGGGGTTAAGTGCTAAGGATGTCGCGTCTTATTAGATGATTTCTTCCTTCCTAAAGATGTTTTTTCCGTTGGATCAAATCGGTCCCATCAAAATTAATGTCTTTGCTTGGAGGGCAGGGATCGGCTTCATTCTAAATTTAAATTTTCTTGTGGTGTTCAAGTTGATAACCTTATGTGCCCGTTTGAATTGTCCGGAGTCAACTAGCTAAGTAGTTGATAATGTATAAATTTGTTTGTTAATCCTGGTAAATTTCAAATTATGTAATTCGAGTCAACCAAAAAACCAAACCGATTTTGCATTCGGTTTTCAATTTGATTTAATCCAATTTAAATTCAGTTCGATTCGATTTTTGTACCGTGAATTTTTTAACCTAACCAAATAAATCAAACAATCCGGAAACACATTGCTTATTCGATCACGACCATTGTAAATGTTATTGGGCCGCATCGTGCTAGTTGGCCTTTTTATTGGAACTTTGACATATACTCCGCTTCAAAGAAAAAAGAAAAATACAATTTTGGTTATTTCATTTTCAAATATCAACGATTTTTAGTAACTATTACTTTTTATTTATTTTTGGCTTTTTATAGATCTAATAAATCAATCGTAGTTATTCATTTTTTATCAAAATTAATAAAAAGACTATTTTCACTCTTTTTAAAAAAACATATCTTTAAACGGTAAATCTTCAAACTCTGAAAAATCTGATCATGACGAGAATTAAATTATCTTTCTATAGATATGCACTTCTCTATTTTCGACAAACTTTTTTTTTTCAAAATTTAGCCCAAAAAATCACATATGATTTGTAAAATCATATATGATTTTCAAAATCACATGTGATTTGTAAAATCAAATCACATGTGATTTTTCAAATCATATATGATTTTATAAATCGCATATGATTTGCAAAAATCATATATGATTTTATAAATCACATATGATTTGCAAAAATCATATATGATTTGTAAAAATTGAGTCACATATGATTTTCACAAATCATATATGATTTTTGGTCAGAAATTTGAAGAAAAAATCGTTAAAATATATTGAGTGGATATCTATAAAATAATTTAATTCTCGTTAATAATATGTTTACGTGTAACGATTAACGATTTGCGAAATATTTAATTTTAAAAAAGGGTGAAAGTTTATTTTTTTATTTTTGATTAAGAAAATGAATGGCTATAATTAGTTCATTATTGAACTTTTGTCATATTTGCAATGAGAAAAAAATAAACGACGTGTGTTTTTAGCTAAATGGTAATTGTGCTTTCATCCGACCCCTTGCTCAAGCTCAATTCTTAACATTAAATATTTTTTGTTTTCTTTTTTCAAAGTTTGTAATTTTGTATAGCTACAAGATCACTTCAAAAATTATAATTTTTATTACAAAATAACCCTCAAGTATATAGAAGCTACTTTTTCCAATGACAAAGTGCTCCAATGATTTTTCTTTACGTGCTCCAAAAACTCAAAAATATATTTTTTAAATTTCTTAATTTTTATTAACCCTCAAGTTTAAAAAAACGTTTTTTTTTTTTTAATTTTTTCTTCATGTTTTGCTAAATTCTCATTTATTTATATAAAAACTGCTTTTTCTTTTTTTCTTTTTTTATATAATTATTTTGATATTTTTTTTTATTAAGATCTATTCTTATACATTTGGTTTCATGAGATCAACACATCAATTCTTTACTTCTACATATGGAATCCAAAACCTCCCTAATCCACCGCATCTCTGCCACGATCTCCCTTCAATCCAAAACCTCTTACAATGATTTCCCTTTAATCCAAATACCCCTTTACACGATCTGCATCGATCTTATCTCTGATTTCTGTCGCTGCTAATTGTTTTTCTGTTTCATCTTATTTTTAATCCGATCGTGTTATTTGTGATTCTGGGTTTGGTTTTATGGGAAGTTATAAAACTAAATAAGATGATGTGGCTAAGATATCTACATCAATTTATGTAACAAATTTCCCTGAATCGATTTCGGCTAAGGAGTTGTGTCACTCATGCAAGGTTTATGGTCACGTTGTGGATTCATTCATACCAAAAAAGAGAGCGAAAACGGTAAGAGATTTGGTTTTGTTAGGTTTATTAATGTGTTTAATGTGGAGAGGTTGGTGAGTAACTTGTGTACGGTTTGGATCAATAGACACAAATTACATGCCAATATTGCTAGGTTCCAAAGAGATGTAGCTAGTGGCTCTAACGTTGGGGCTAAGATGGCGGGTGATTTTAGGGATAAAAAGACGAATGTGTTCAGTAGCGAGAAAGAGAACGTGAAGGATACAAATGTTAATGAAGGAGGGGGGACTTTATATGTAAGTGCTTTAAAGGGGGATAAGAATAATAGTGATACTCCTAGTGTTTCATCATTCTCTTCTGTTTTGAAAGGCAACCTTCACTCTCCATTACTATTATCGTTTGGGCCTGCTTTAGTGTTGGATGACTCATGTGAGGTGACATACGATCTTGATTCGTATATCAAGGGGGAACTTAAACAATTCTCTTCCATTAATAATGTCTGAGTCTTTGCTAGCGACGAGGGTTTAATATTTTAAACGTTGCATATTTGGGAGGGTTGTGGGTGATGATTGAGCTGGATTCAGCCAATACTAAATCCAAATTATTGCAACATGTGGGAGTCGCGTCGTGGTTCAATCAAATATGTAATGCTCAAGGTGATTTTGTCTCAAGAGAACGGGTTGTTTGGGTAGACATTGAGGGTGTACCATTCCATGCATGGTCCTATAATACATTTAAGAAAATCGGGTCCAAATGGGGAGAGATGTTGGATCTTGAGGAGAGCAAGGATGCTTTGTTCGCCAGTAAGCGTATTTGTATTAAAACGAAACAGGAGGACAATATCCTCGAGAAATTCAAGATTACCATCCGTGGGAAAGTGTTCGTTGTAAGGGCTAAGGAATTGTTCGCTTGGACTCCGGTGTTCAAATACATCACAAAAGGAATGTTTGGTATGGACGATGATTCTGTTTCGGGGGATGTTCAGGCATGAGGGAAAGCTGATAATAACACTTACTCAAACGACGAGAGCGATGTTGAGGGGTTTCGACAAAGATTTTGGTAACCAAGATGATAACACTGCCAATGCACATGTTCATGAACAAATTGGTCAGAATGCGGAGGGTTCTTATGATCCTTTCAATATTTATGATCTTTTACATAATACAGATGTTGGTGTGACTCCGTCTGAGGTGAACACGAGTTTCACTCACCCGTCTGGTTTTACACCTGAGATAGACAAGAACAACGCCAATGAGAAGGAGCAGATTCAGAAAGATACCGAGTGCTCTCAGAACCGATCTGAAGGCTTGTCTTCTCGTATTATGGTAGATGAGCAACAAGATGATCACCCAATCATGGAGAATAATAACATCGACATTGTTAATAATAAAAAAGGTGGGTCTATACTGGAGGTTTTAGACGATATGATTAAAATTGGACAAGTCATGGGTTACTTTATGGATGGCTGTAGGAAAGATATTGAAGCAATTATTGAATTACAAGGAGCGCACGACGTGATCCAATGAATTGCTTGTCTCTAAATATTCAAGGCTTAGGATCCAAGGCCAAGAAAAAATAGATTAAGGAGTTATGTGTTAAACACAAGGTGAGTTTTCTGTCTATCCAAGAAACCAAAGCGGCTAATATTTCTGACATGGAGGTTAAGTTCTTGTGGGGTAATTACTGTTTTGAGCAAATTTCTAGTGATGCTATTGGTTGTTCCGGAGGTATCCTCTGCGTTTGGGACCCTAATGTTTTTCTCAAGGACCAACATATCAACTCGGATAACTTTGTTTTGCTTTATGGTACATGGATCTGATGAGTGTCTAAATATTCATCATTTTGTACCATTTAAGCTAAAAAACATCGAAAACACTTTCGATGCATCAAAATGATAAAAATATCACAAATAAGTGTTTTATGTGTTTTAAATGCAAAATATCAAAATCGGTGAAAGCGTATCAAGTTTGCATAATTGGCGGGTTTAGTCCCCAAGTTTTAAAAGTTGTCAAAAGCAGTCCTGGTAAAACAAAATAAAGAAAAATATCATTTCAAGTCCCTAAGGTTCATGAGTTGTCAAAATTAGTCCTTGAGATTTAAAAATTGCAAATTTACAACTTAGGTCCACTAAACTTTGAAATTGGCAAAATAGTCCTTGAAAAATTGAAAATGTCAAAACTGGTCCTTGTACTATTGAAACTTGTCAATTTTGGTCCCTTGAAACAATTTTGGAAAATTACAGGTTTGGTCCCTCTAGTTTGGCAGATTTACAAAATGGTCCTTGTTATTTAAACCAACCATGACCCTTTAAACCATTATGACCCCTGCCTTTATACCATTTGGACCCTTGACCCTTCCTTTTTGACCCCCTGGTCAACACCAGTCAAACAATACCCTTTGCCGCCCACTTTATCTCTTCCTCCACTTTTGCTGCACTGCAATTCCTTACTCCAACACCTCTCCCGTCCTACCATCACTTATCCATGACACTACACTCCTCATCATCATACCTAGCCACCCCCAGTTGCGGTTTGAGCCCAGGTCAAAACCACCTTTTCCATAAAACCAAATCGTTGGCCAGATCGACTCTAGACATCCAATGGCGAAATTCGGTGGGATACACTCGGAGGAGAGAGAGGCTGTATTGGTGTATAAAAGGAAGAAAGAGAAGGAAGAGGAAGTAGTTAGTTTTCAATTTCATTGTATGTCGTTTTCTTAAATTCTCTCAATTAGTATCTTAAAATGTAATCTTAAGCTTTTATTGTATTCAAATTAAGCTACTTAGTCATTTAATCCATTTCAAGTTTTAATTCAAGGTTCCACTTAAGTTTCAAATTTTCATGTTAAGCATTGCAAAGTCCGGTTTTAAATTCTTATGTCGAACCTTCAACAACTTATTCTTAAGTTCCAATAAGCTTATTTGAGCTATTTAAAGCTTTTGGTAGCTTACAATCTGATTTCAAGTAATTTTCATGTTAAGTCAACAAAGTCAACTCAAGAAGCAAAAATTTGGTTAAGCGGGCATTAAAATGGATAATGGTTGATGCGGTGGTGATATTGGGTTGGATTAGGTTTGGAATAGAATAGTGATATTGGTTACGGTTTAAAATTGCATATAAAATTTGGATACTTGTAAGTTGGTATCTCATTTTCAATTTTTACTCGGTTTTGCGCTTGTGTTTGTACTTGAACACATGAACATTCAACCTCTCAAACTGTTTAACTAGTTGTGATTAGGATCACTAGAATCGATTTAAGTGTTAGCATAAGTCAAATCGGTGATCGGTTAGCTTAAAATTAGTAAAGCAGTTCTTAAAGTTGTGTTTGGATTTGCTAGTTAATCGTGTTTTAGGTTTGTCACGTAGTTGAGACTTGTTTCTTTAGGCTTGTTAAGCTCAAATGAACTCATTCTAGTCTTAATTTTGCATCTGAACAACAAAGGTCAAAGTCTTATTGAATCCTTAATTACTTTCTTGTTGTGATTTTGGAAAGACAAAACTTGTTTTGTGCTTAGAAAACATAGATGTGAGTTGCGATGGTATTATTTCATCTTATAACATCATTCTCGATTAGCAAATTGGATTCAAACCTCATTAAAGTCAAAGTTCTAAAATCATTACAAAAGTCAAATGCAGCGATCGGTTTTAGCCTAACTATGGTGATTTTTCATTAAGTCATTCTTGGACCAAATCAAATGAAACTCGGGTTTTATAAGTTCAGTAGGTCTAGTTTCTTATTAGGATTTTGTTGATTTTAGTAATTTTTCAAAAGCTCCAATGAGCTTGTCAAAAAGGCAAAGTGCCTGCAATGCGAGGGCCAGAGGCTGCAGGTATAGTGCGGTTTGTGCGATCCTTGCACAAGCTCCTCTGAGCTCCTCTTGGTCTAGTTTTTGGTCTACAAACACCTAGCCAGGTCTAGTTTAGGTTCCAACAATTGGTTTCATTTCCGACTTCTTGGTGGCTTATTTTTAAACCACAGTGGCACCGAAACACTGTTGGCACTTTGGTTTTCAAAACATCAAATCTTGGCAGTTGACATCTCAGAAGTTTAGGCTAGTTGAATTTAGCTCATTTTGAGTGATTATAGCTTATCATAGCTTCTGAGAAAGATTGGTGCCCATTTGTGTCCTTTGGCTTATTTCAAAGTGCTTATTTACAAGCACTTGCATTGCAGTTCCATTTTTCTACACACAAGCCCCTGTTTTTATATTTTTCCTAGATTCTTCATATTAATTTAGACTTATCTTGAATTTTTCAGATTTTTCTAGGTCAGTTTGGTATTTTTCTTCATTTTAATTAGTTTTTAAGCATTTTTAATTAGCATTTAATACAATTAATTCATAAAAGTTTCAAAAAAATAATATTTCATTTTTCTTAAGTTAAGATAAATATAAAAAGTCAAAAAGATATTTTTCCCAATTTTTTTAGTTAAATTTGTATTTTTAAGCAATTTAATTAGTTTTTAATAGTTTTTAATTCCTAGAAAATACAAAAATAATCGAGAAAAATATAAAAATAGTTTTGAAAATTCTCTTTGTTATTTTAGATTTTCCAAGTCATAATTTCATTTTTCTAGCTTTATTTCATATTTTCTTGTATTTTTAGGCTATTATTAAATAGTTAAAAATAGTTTTTAATTAATAATAATTAGATAATTAGTTATAAAAATAATTTTCTTTTTCTATAAATTTTCTTTTATCATTAGGCTTGTAAAAATATCATTTTCATATTTTTAGGATTAATATTGCTCCAGTTTTGCATTTTGTTTTGTACGTCACGTAGTTTCTAATTTAAGTTTTATAAAAGAAAAATCAAAAACATTAGATTTTACAAATAGTGTTAGCGTTTATTTAATATAGTTTATCTTTTTAATTTCCTTTAATTTGCATTTAAGCCCTGTAATTTATAGACTTTCTCTTTAGGTATAGATCGATCACATCTCTTTTTCAATTCAAATCCTCGATGATCACTATTCGTTTGACTATTCTCATGCACTTCGTTGGGACTTAACGACACAGGGAAACACTATACTCTCCTAATCTTCATTGCATTTGTTTCGATTGTTTTAAGTTTATTCGATCGACCATTCACGAGTGGCGGCGTGTGATAAAACTTGGCGGTTTGGGCGAATCAAAATTTTGTATTGATGAGTGTCTAATCTAATCGTTTTGTACCAATTAAGCAAAAACATCGAAAACACTCGAAATGCATCAAAATGATAAAAATATCACAAATAAGTGTTTTATGTGTTTTAAATGCAAAAATATCAAAATCGGTGAAAAGCGTATCAAGTTTGCATAATTGGCATTTTAGTCCCCAGTTTCAAAAGTTGTCAAAAAGCAGTCCTGGTAAATCTAAATAAAGAAAAATGTTATTCAAGGTCCTGAAATATTCTAAGTTGTCAAAATGGTCCTTGAATAAATCTTTTGTCAAATGGCGAAAAGGTCCTCAACTTTCAAAAATGTCAAGTTTGGTCCTGAAATTTGAAAATGTCAAAAGCGGTCCTTGTACTATTGGAACTTGTCAATATTGGTCCCTTGTAACAACTTTGGAAAATGGGCGACTTTGGTCCTTGGTCTTCGAAATTACAAGTTTAGTCCTTGTAATACAAACTAAACCTTAAACCATGACCCTTTACACCTTTGACCACGCCATATGCCATTGTGACCCTGCACTTAACCCTTTGACCCCTCTATTTTGAACCCCTGGTCAAACAAAGTCAAAAATATGCAAACCAGCCCATGTTTGTTTATCTCTCCACCTGACTTATTGCAAAACAGGGCCCTCCCATCCTTTTCTCCTTTCCTCCACCTCATCATCACAACCCACTACAATAAATGCCACCCCCTACTTGCAAATCGAGCCTCTGGTCAAACTAACTTTTCCTTCATAAAAACGTGGACAACTATTAGCACTCAAACTGATCCAATGGCTTAGATTTTTAATGGGATTTGCTCGGAAGGACACGTGGAAGATTTCTAGTGTATAAAGAGAAGAAGAGGCAAGAAGAAATTTTAGATTCAAGTTCTTAAATTCAAGCTTCCATGACTTATTTTAAGTTCGGAAAAGCTTATTCAAGCTTAATATAGCTTTTGTAAGCTTGTTGTTCGATTTCAAGCATAATGGGTTGATGGTCAACAAAAGTCAACGAGAGAAAAATTTTGGTTCAAGCGGTTGGAATTGGATAGTGGGTGTTGCGAGAGATGGATTTGGGTTGGAATTAGTATAGAATAGTGATATTTGGGTTGGTATAAAATTGCTATAAAAATTTGGACAATTGTGAGTTTACATCTCATTTTCATTCCTAAGTTAGTTTGCATAATGTGTTTATGTTTGTACTGTGGTGATTAATAAACTTAAACTTTGTCTATCTAGTTATACTTAGGATATTAGATTTAGTTTAAGTGATAAAATAAGCTAGCTCGTTAGTTTACTTAGTATAAAGCGAAAAATAGTTTCTAAAAGTAGTGTTTGTACGATGGGTTTTATTGGATCTTAAGCTTTTGTTTGTGCTTGATATGTGTCTACTTAGTCTCCATATGGTCTAATTGAATCATTCCTGTCAAAATATGGCATCTACTTAGCTCAAAAGTCAAAATCAAACAATATCTGTCTTAATCTCTTAACTGTTGTGAATTTGTGATATCAAAATCTTGTTATGTGTTTAGAAATCAGTAGATTAGCCTAATATAGTTTCATTTCATCATAATACAACATAATCAGTCCTTAAATCAGTTGCAAAGTTCACCAAAGTCAAAGTTTCAAAACTTGTCAAAGTCGAAAACTTACGAAAACCGGTTTCGGCTAACCCAAGATGATTTTTCATTGATTCATCTCGGGCCAAATCAAGTCATTTGGGTTTTATAAGTTCTGTTGGTCTAGTTTCTTATTAGGATTTTGTTGATTTTATTAATTTTCTAAAAGGATGGAGATTGTGTTGTCAATTAAATCGAGAAAAAGTTCAAAAAATAAGTTTTCATTTTTCTTAGGTTAAGATAAATATAAAAAGTAAAAATTATTTTTCAGATTTTTCATAGTTTAATTTGTAATTTTAGTAATTTAATTAGTTTTAAATAGTTTAAAATTCATTAAAATAGAAAAATAATCGAGAAAAATATAAAAATAGGTCATAATTTTATTTTTCTAGCTTTAGATTTTAATGAGGTTAGAATTTGACATCGATTGAGTGAACGCCACTATATTCCTCGATCTTCATTGCATTTTCCGGGCTGTTTTAATGCTCAAGGAGCTTTAGCACCAATCGGATCCTCTAAGATTTGTATTATTTCAACGATTTCATTTCTAACTCGGGATTATTTGATGTTCCGTTGGAAGGTTATTCGTTTACTTGGTCTCAAGGAGCTTCCGCATTCAATGGCCCGTTTATAATCAATGATCTTCTTTCTTGGTGCAAGCACAATAATAAACAAACTATGTTGTTCAAAGTTGATTTTGCCAAAGCTTATGATTCTGTCCGATGGGATTATCTTGATGATGTGTTACGTTCGTTCGACTTTGGTTCTAAATGGTGTTCATGGATAAAGGTAGTCTTACTTCGAATGGCCTCTATTCTTGTCAATGGAGTCCGACATCGAATTTCGCTTTATCATGGTGAAACAAGGGATCCCTTGCCCTGTGCTTTATTTATTCTTATCATGGAATCGCTACACCTGTCATTCTCTAGAGTTGTTGAGGCTGGCATTTTCAAAGGTATTAAGATCGATAATTCTGTTACGATATCTCATTTTTTTTACGCATACGACACTGTGTTTATTGGCGAGTGGTCGCAAGACAATCTCAACAGGATCTTGAATGTTCTTCATTGTTTTCATTTGGTAAATGCTAACAAGAGCCATATTTTAGGAGTGGGTGTGCCTCATGAGACCATTCATCTCGCGACTGCGAATCTTGGATGCTTCGTTATGAAGACTCCCTTTAAATATTTAGGGGTTATGATCGGAGGGAATACGTTGAAGACTGGTTTTTGGGGTGACATCATTCGTAAGCTCAATTCTCGGATGTCTAAATGGAAGTTGAAAACCCTTTCCATCGGAGGTCGCCTTACCCTCTTAAAATCGGTTTTAGGGGCCACCCCAATCTATAACATGTCACTGTTTAAAGTTCCTAAAACTGTTTTGAATCTGATGGAGTCAATACGCAGAGTTTTTTTTCTATAACTTCCACGGCGAGGCTAAAAAAAATTTATGGGTTAAGTGGTCCAAAGTTCTTGTTGTGAAGAAATTCGGTGGGTTAGGGGTGTCAAGTTTTTACGCTCTTAATAGAGCTCTTATCTTCAAGTGGGTGTGGAGATTCATTTCGCGTGATAACTCTTTATGGTTTCGGTTCGTTAACGCCATGCATGGTCCTCTTACCCAGCATTCTGCTCGTTTTTCTTCTATATGGAGCACAATTATTCTGGAGGTTTATGCATTAAAGAACCAAGAAATTGACTTGATTTCTCATTGTAAAATTCGTATTGGTGATGGTTTGCTTACTCGGTTATGGAGTGACATTTGGGTAGGTGATAATCAACTCCGGGTTATGTTTCCTCGTATCTATGCTCTCGAATTACATAAAGATTGCTATGTGGCCGATAAAATGGTCCATTCTGTCGTGCATACTTTCTGTCTGTCGAAATGTTAGAGGGGGGGCAGAAGCTCAACAGCTTGATCATCTTTTGGATTTACTCGGATCGGTGGTCCTTTCAAATTCTAAAGACCGCTGGCGTTGGGACATGAACGGGAGTGGGGAGTTCCGTGCTAAGGATGTGCGCATCTTATTAGATGATTTCTTCCTTCCTAAAGATGTTTCAGCTACACGTTGGATCAAATCAGTCCCCATCCAAATTAATGTCTTTGCTTGGAGGGCATCGCAGGATCGGCTTCATTCTAAGCTGAATTTATTGCGCCGTGGTGTTCAAGTTGATAACCTTATGTGCCCGATTTGCAATTCTGTCCAGGAAGACATTTCGCATGTCCTTTTTACCTGCGAGGTGGCTGCTGCTATTACTCGCCTTGTTTGTCGATTGTGGGATGTGGATCGGGAGTCCTTTTCTTCGTATATGGATTGGCTGTCGTGGTTCAAGAACATTCGGCTGGGATCCAAAATCAAGAGCTTGTTGGAAGGTGTTTTCTACATTGCTTGGTGAGCTCTATGGAATTTTAGAGATCAAGAGATTTTTGCATCTAAAAAACCTCGGAAGGAAGTCATTTTCGATGATATCGTTGCTTGTTCTTGAGTTCTTTTAGTTGGACCAGTAGGTGTCAGCACCCTTCTTTGATTTCGTTGTAATTTTCTAGCTTCTTGCTAGTTCTTTATAAAAGTTGTTGTTCAAAAAAAAATTCTTTACTTCTACTTAAGCTTATATTACAAGAGCAAGCTTTAAGTGAGGTGTTTCGCTTCTTTTTTTATATTTTACCCAAGTCGCGAGAAACAACTTTTATTTCCTCTCCACTTTCATGATTTTCTTCAAACAAAAACTCGAAAACAGAGTATATCACCACCGCTTTTATCAACCATATAGATAAACTAAACTAAACTTGAAGGACTCAAGATACCAATGCTGCTCAAAACAAGGACCACATCTCACCACATAAAAAAGGCGACCTAGCCCCACTCACTTTCCTCCATAAATAAGCCCAAACACCCCACACCCAAATTACAAAATTAGGGTTTCACAATTTCACACACCCCCAATTCATTTCAATTCACAAAATCAATTAATCATCATGGCTTCATCAACGAAAGTGATCGTTTTGAAAAGCTCAGACGGTGAGACTTTTGAGCTAGATGAGACGGTGGCTTTGGAGTCACAGACAATCAAACACATGATTGAAGACGAGTGTGCTGATACCGTTATCCCTTTACCTAACGTCACAAGCAGGATCTTGTCAAAGGTTATTGAGTATTGTAAGAAGCATGTTGAGGCTCCCAAGACTGAAGATAAGGTTGCCGAGGAGGATCTCAAATCTTTTGATGCTGATTTTGTTAAAGTGGATCAGGGCACCTTGTTTGATCTTATCTTGGTATGAATTTTTTTATTTATTATTTTTTTTAGGGTTTCTAATTTTGGGGATAATTTTAGGGTTTCGTTTTTTTAACAATTATTTTGTTTGTTATGTGTTTAAAGGTGTGATCTTTTGTTTTTGTGTATTATATATGTTTATAAAGGTGAATAATTTAATTAATACTAGTTGGATACCCGCGCACAGCGGCGGCGATAAATATAGTTATATAATAAATATAGTAAATGAATTGCTAACCCAACTCTCCTCGCAATTCCCTGCCCGCTTAGTGAATTCATTTCACAACACTCCAAATGTATATGTGTTAGTTGTATGTGTTTGTTTGGGTTTTCCGTATCTTTCCCGTGACATCATTATTCCCGCATATAAAAAGACATTCACAATATCTTTTCCGTCAAACACTTTCCCAAAAGTAAATGATTTTGATAAATAAAGTTTGTATTGATTGAAATAAAGGTTAAAGTTATAAAAATTTGAATCAAAATAAAATAAACCTACTAAAAATGTAAAAATTAAAAACTTATAAAAATATATCAAAATGGATGTTGAATTAAAGAGCACAAAATTTTAAAAAATACGGTGAAATTAGATCATAAAAAAATTAAACGAATTAAAAGATATTTAAATTTAAAAATAAATGTGATTAATTAGTTAAGAAGTGACATGTGTCACCCTATTATTGGAGCTCTTTATTTTAGTTTGTTAGAGCTCCTCCCTTTTTGTTATTTTTTAGTTAGAGAAGTGACACATGCCACTCAATGATTGGAGCTCCTTATCTTAATTTTTTGTGGAGCCCACAACTTAAATGCTTTATATAGTATAAGTATAGATGTGTAATAGTTTGGTTTTGTGGTTGTTATGTGTTCAAGAATCTGGTATATGTTGTTATTTTTAGGTTTTAATTGTGTGATACTGGTTTGTTTGTGTTGGATAGAGTGTATTGTAAAAAACCTGGACAAAACATTAAAACCTTAACCAATCTGGTACTGTATTGTCGAATAGGTTATTGGGTCAATGTTATGTGATGTTTTAATCGTAAAGTATTTGTTGGGGTAACTTTTATTGCACTTAATGAGTTAATGATAATATGTCTATTTCAGAAAACAAATACAAAGGTTAAGTTTTGTAGTTTACAGTATAAACATTGTTGTATTGTACTTTAAAAATAACTTGGACGTTAATTTGGGTTATTCGAATAAAAGGTTATCGGGTCTGTGTTTTGGTACCATTTCAGTCAAAACTTGTAGTTTTTTTTTATTCCTGATGAAAACTTTTGGTGAAAAATATAGGTTTAAACATGAAACTTCTGTATTATGTTTTTATGGATTTGTGTGATTCATCACCATACACCAGTGTCTCAATGGACTAAAGAACTGAGATTCGTTTGTGATTACTTGTTTGTGTTCTAGACATTGTGTGTGATTATATGGTGTTATAATTGCTTTGTGCAAAACTTGGGACAACTGTAGAACCAAAGTGGTTTACGTTGTCTACTTGTCTCACTTTCTGTTTTTGTTGCAGCATATTTCGAAAAAAAGTTGTTTGTCAATAGCATCAAGCTGTCGGATCTTTGCTTTGGTTCTAATCAAGTACTGATTTAGTACCAAACCTGTACTTTTGGTCCAGTTTTTTTGTTGTTTTTATTGGTTTTTTGTTTTTTACGTTTGCACACCCAAAGATAACCTGTATGAAATTGATATCACATTATGGGATAAGTCGCTTTGGTGAATGTTCAGTATCTATTTTTTGTAATTTTAGCAGGTTAAGCGTTAATACTTTCTAATTTTTATTTTACCATCTCAATGTGCTAAAAGCAGGCGTTGTTTAATCTATTCATTGTCTTTGGTATGGTGCTACATAATATACATGATCTTTTTTGTAATGTTCCGTACCTGTCAGTTGGTGTGCCTTGCTTGCTGAATGTATTTGTATGTTTGGTTTTACTTGCTTTACATGGCCCATGAACATATTGCTATATAATTATTGTTTGTTTGTTTTTTGTTGTAGGCTGCTAATTACCTCAACATCAAAAGCCTTCTGGATCTAACATGTCAAACTGTTGCTGACATGATCAAGGGCAAGACCCCTGAGGAGATTCGTAAAACGTTCAATATCAAGAACGATTTCACCCCAGAAGAAGAGGAGGAAGTCCGTAGGGAGAATGCCTGGGCCTTTGAGTAGGATATGTAGGCTTCAACTGTCTATATATCAGTAGTGTAAAGTGTCTGTCTCGTACTTTCTATTTAAGAAGTCAGAACATCCTTTATGTGGGTCGGGATACATTTTCTTTATTTTGGGGATCTGCATTATGTCTCTTGATGTTTGGATGCTAAAAACAAGTTGTCTTTGACGTTTGATGTTTTTATTTGCAACCCTTTGGTGCTTTTTTATATTTTGCATGGTCTGATCTTGCTGTTGGTATTCACTTTTGTTTCTCTCCATTGATGACTAGTGCACTATCTTAGTAATTGCTAAGTTGTGATAGAAGTTACCTGCTGTAAATATCGGTATTTCGCAATTTCAGTTTGTGAGATCAACACAGTCGCCTCTTTTAGTCTCGTTAAACCCCTAACTTGATACTGACATGTTAGGTATTGGGATTAGGCCTTGATTAGGAATGCTTGTTGCCTCAGGAAATAGGACTAGTTAAATTTGACTCTGCATTTAAGCTTTTGTTTCCCCCTTTTTGTTAACTATTGAGTCAGGTTTGTTTAAAGATTCGTTAGGTGTTCTTTTTCTTAAGAGCATGATTATTGGGATATCTGAACTGAACAGGCTGCATATTGTGCTTGAACTAATACGGTGGTCCTACAATAACTGTCCATATAGGTCTATAATGTTTGTAGTCTAATGCAAATGACTTTTTTTTGCAAGACAGATCGCAGATGTTTTGTTATTAGTTTACATCAAATGTGGTTCCTGTTCTTTGTGAACCGAGAGGATCTTCGTCCTTCATTCATGCTGTCCTTTGACTTTGAGAAAAATTTGATTGTTACAAAAATTTGTAGATTTTGTTATAGATTTGTCATTTGTTTCTTATATGAAAAGACTTTGTGGAAGTCGGTTAGTAATCTTAATGTTGGTTATAGTTTGTACGACAAAACACAAAAAAGTGAACTGATAATAGAGTCGAGCCTGCTATACTTCTCTTCAGGAAAAAACCAAGAGTAAAATACACCGTTAGTCCTCAAAGTTTTTGCAGATTGCACGTTTAGTCCAAAATCATACAAAGTTACACCATTGCTCCCGACGTTACCAATATTGCTCGCCCCTGGTCCAATTTCCTAACGACATCAGTTTTCTCTTGTCATCTCTTTTCACGTGCAATGCACACGAGGGTAAGATTGTCTTTTCTCTTTTCGTCCTTTCCCTAGCTACCATACGACTACCCGTCATGTCAATATGCTCACCCATTGTATAACCCTCTTTTATGTCACAAATAATTTCTCATACAACTTTTATAAAATCACACACATCGTAATATTATTCCCCAAATTATTCTTGATAATTTCTTAATGCTCATGACACCATGGATACTCTTAAATGGAATATACAGGGTTCTAACTTTGCAATTAGTGATGAAGATGTGTATGCATTTGGAAAGGAGAATTATATTAAGTTTTGTGTGTTGGTTTATTTTTCTTCGATTTGGTGTAATTTGGTTAACATTTTAAAGATTATGTTCTAATATTTTCTTGTTTGACTTTTTTCAGAAACTTTCCTACTATGTTTACTATGAGGATACCATAGCGGTGAGTTCAAGTTTTATCCAGGAAGGGTTTACGTTGGGGTAAAAAAAGTATTGTTGATATGGTCGATATTAAAACCTTCTTGATTCACGAGTTAGATGATATGGTTCATGACCTAGGTTGGACATATAGAAGGATAATGTAGTATAAATTTCTGAAACTTGGCATGAATTATGATAGGGTTGCATGCTTTATCTTGTGACAATGATGTACGTTTCTTAAGTAAGTTTATAGGTGAGCATAAGGTAATTGACGTTTACATAGAACATGGTGTGTCCAAAGTAGGAACTTATTTCAAGTCAAATAAGACAATGAGTGTTGTTATTAATGAAACAAATAAAGGTAATGGTGTTGGTACTAGTAGTCATAGTCATAATGTTCCTAAGAGGCTATTCTTGGAAATGTTTCATCCTTAGGAACCAGAAGTTAGTGATAAAATTAGTAAGGAATGACAAAGGAGAGTTAGGTCCAAATGTGTTGGGCTAATTCCTATTTTTGATTTTATGATAATGGGCCTTTCAAAGATGGGCATTCCAAAGAATCTGCAAGTCAGTTTAGTGGTCGAACAACTAAGTCTAGGTCAAATTTGGATACTGCAGACAAAGACGAAAGAAATGGAATAATTGATGAGAAAATAAAAGAGTGTCCTTTGGTACTTTATTGCACTATAGAGGATGGTAATGAATCTTGGACATGCAAGACTCATTTAGGTGAGCATTTATGTATACAATCAAGAGATAAAAGCTTGCAACTATAAGTTTTATCAAAGCATATCATGGACCAAGTTAGTGTAGATCCAAATATTCCTACAAGGGCAGTCCAAGATGCACTTCAAAAGAAATGGTAATTGCATGTTTCTCACATGAGGGCATTCAAAGCAAATTCAAGAGCTGACATGTTGATAAAGGGTGATTACAAGGGTCAGTAATCTTTGTTAAGAGATTGTGTATTAGATTTGACAACCCAAAATACTGGAACCATAGTCAAATGTCAAGTTGAACTGCTTGATGATCATAATGCTCCTACTAAAGACTTTAGGAGAATATACGTGTGTCTTGGTGCATTAAAGCAAAGATTCAAAGCTAGTCGAAAATTGTTGGGGTTAGATGGGGCTTTTATGAGTGGGCTATTCTATGGCCAAGTGTTAATAGTTGTGGTATTGATGCTAACAATGACATATATCATGTTACTTATGCCATTATGGAAGCTGAATGCAAAGATTCATGGTGTTGGTTTTTAAACATGTTGGGGGATGGCCTTTATATTAACAAAAACTCAAATTTTACTTTCAAATCAGATAGACAAAAGGTACAATGTGGTTCATTTTCTTACTTTTTTTTTATAGTTTTTACTATCTTAATAGTCTTTTAAGGGTTTTAAAATTTTTGTTTGTTAAGGGTTATCATTCAAGCATTGCCTGAAGTGTTTCCAAGTGCAGAACGTAGATATTGCTTAAGGAATATCCATGAAAACATGAAGAAGTAATGGAATGGATTAACTTATAAGCAACTGCAATGAAAGAATTTAAGGAACTTTCTCCTTCTGCACATGCTTAGTTATCACATATTCCACCAGAACATTGGTCCAGAGCACATTTTTCAGGTAATGTGTTAATGCTTATGTCAATTATTACTCATGATGTATACAATCATTTCCTATTTGTTTTTTTTTTTGTTTTTAGGAAAAGCTCATTCATATGTGTTGCGAAATAATATGTGAGAAATGTTGAATGTTAAGATTGTCAAAGTAAGGGATAAAACAATTATCATTACTTTAGAGTTCATCAAAGAGTATTGCATGAAAAGAATTGTGAATGTTGTAAAATTCATTGATGTCATTGTCCTCTTACCCCTACTGCAACTACTATTATGTTAAAAAATAAACAAGATACTGGTAATTATACTATTTAGTGGAATGGGGTTAATAAGTATCAGTGTAGTGGGCCATGGGGGAATCAGTATGTAGTTGATGTTGTTAGAAGAACATGTAGTTGTAGGAGATGGGATATAACATGGTTTCCTTGTAAGCACGCACTTGCTACAAAATGGAATATGGCTATGAATGGTCCCTGTAAAAATGCCAGAAGCATAGACTGATAGGTGTTATTGGTTAGAAACTTGGAAACAAGTTTATCGTTTTAAGATACAAATACAACCATTAAATGAAAATAGCTTTTGGAAGAAATCTAACTATCCTACATCACTAACTCCTCCACATCATCACACTCAGATAGGTGGGCCTAGGAAGAAGAGAATAGGAGAAATAGAGGACCAGTTAGTTGTTAAGAATGTGAGGTTAGTTAAGAAATGTAAAACTGTTAGATGTATAGCTTGTGGAAATTTGGGTCATAATAAGCAGTCATGTAAAGGTCAAGGTGGAGGATTATATTTTGGTTCCAAAAAGAAAAACAAAGGAAAGGGAAAAGTTGTTAAAGAATATGTTGATGCACCTGCTAATGCAAGACCCAAAAAAAGAGTAAGCTTAAGATGAAGAAAGTCAAAGATCAGAAGTTGGAAGTCAAAGTAATGTTATACTAAAATGTAAATTACTGCAATACACCTTTTTGCTTAAATCTTTTGTTACCAATATTTGTGAATGCTATTAATGCAATTGGAAAGTCAAAGTGGTGCAAATGAAGGTACTCTTAATGCTGGTGCAAGCCAAATTTATCAAGTTGCAAGTGAAAGCGGTCTAAGTAATGTGATTGGTGGTGCAAGTAAAAGTGAAGCTGATGCATCTACTCGTGCAAGACAAAGAGATGCTGAGGGATCCATCCAAGTCAAAGTGATGTTGGTGCATCTGCAAGTCGAAGTGTGAATGTTGGTGGAAGTCAAATTGGTTCCCCAAAATGGAGTAGAAGTGCAATAAGGAATCAAAGACTTGGAGCTGGTGCAAGTAAAAGAGTTGGAGCTGGTTCACCAAAACAATCTTAATTAGGGCACTTTGGTGTTTTAAACTTAGTTTGTGCGATATTTGAATTTGTTTAAGACATATTTATGTTTCTATGTGGTAATTAAGCTTTGGTAATCTATGCAAGGCAATTGTAATTTTCAAGACATTGCAACTTGTTGCAATGACACTAAGCAATTCAATGCCATTTTCAGCTTAAGTGAATATGTTTAGGTCATTTTATTTGTTCATACTAGTTGCAATCACTGAACATATTTTTGTATGCAAAAACCTTAGGTTATCATTTTAGTATGCAATCTAAGGTAAAACTTAATCCACTGACCAAATGGCCAACTATAAGTTTTACCCTCAAAAAAGTCAACAAGCTAAAAAAGTTCACTAACTTGGCTTTTAGTATGCAAAAACCTTAGGTTACCAGTTTAATATGCAAAAAAGATAAAACTTAATCCACTGACTAAATGGTCAACTTCAAGTTTTTACCCAAAACAAAGTAAATAACCTAAAAAAGTTTTATTACCACAAAAAAAACCCTAACAACCCAAAAATCATTACTGAAGAAATTGTAGCATTGAACAAGTAAGATTTCATTACCACAAAATATTACATTGTTCATACATATATACTATGATCATCAACTGCATCTCTGACAAAAGAAAAAAAGAAAATCAAAACCTATCATCCTAACATCTTCGACATGATTCACTTGTTAAAATACACGAAAAAAATAATAATAAAAAAAGAAAAAAAGAAAACTTAAGATCAAATATTTCTTCATTTTGGCAAATTTAAGTCTTGTGGCTTTAAGTATAGCTTCCATATTATTTATTGACCTTAATAGACCGAGAATGATATCAACTGATCTTACACACATTGGTGGATCATGCCACCCAACGAATCCACAATCAGATCCCTAGAAACAAAAAAAACATGTAATTAATATTTGAATGTTCTGACATCAAGTAAAATAAAAATTAATAATCTAATACCTGATCTGGATAACAATATAACGTACATTCAGGATTTTGATTTGTCCTAGATGTGCGAATTACATTTTGTTTTCCACGCCAACAAACTACCATTTTTAGGGTTCTTATAAATTGGGGAAGAATGAAAAAGATGAAGAGAGGGGAAAGTGAAAATAAATCAAAGTGTGTGTGTAAGAAATCGGGATATGTAAAAAATGGCAGTACAAAGAAACATTAAACAAATACACTGAAATGACAAAAAAGAAAAAAGACAATCTTACCCTCGTGAGCATTGCAAGCGAAAGGAGATAACGAGGGAAAACTAACGTCGTTAGGAAATTGGACCAACGACGAGCACTATTAGCAACGTTAGAAAACTGGACCAGCGACGAACACTATTGGCCTGTTTGGTTTATGACTTTTGTATTTAAGTAATGGATTGATTCTCATAAATAAATGTTTGGTATAATACGTTTACTATAAAAGTGGACTCTCATGAATCAAAAATAAATTCAAGCAAGAGAGGGGTGGCATGGCTGATTGAAATCCACTAAGACTATCTTTATCAACAACTCATCACAACTCAATCTCTTAATAAAATATTATCTTCTCTTTTCTCCACCTACACAAACAATACATACAACCAATCTATATTTTTTTTACCATTTATCAACAACCCAACTTAACATATAATATTATTTTTTTATATTCAATTTAATTACTTAAAGTTTTTTATAAATTATATATTTAATAAAATATTTACTTTATAAGTATATATTTGAAATAGTAAACGGTTTGATTAATAAAAAAATAATAATAAAATTTTCACTTTATATTTTTAAGTTTTAATTGAAATAAAATACGCTTTTCATTAGAAAAATAAAATTACAAAACATGAAGAAATTAAAAATTAAAAATTATAGAGATACAAATGACATAATTAATTATCTCGCTAAATTTTTGCTATATATGCTCAATCAAGTTATTTTTTAGAGATGAATGAGCTTCTCTGTTGCGCAGTTGTTCTCTATTTCTCATATAACTTCTCAAATCCGCAATTCGTTCAGTAGAGTACTCAGCAATATCATTACCATTTGTATGCGCGTCGTTCAAAAATTCGGATGGATCAAAATTATGGTAAGTTTCTCGTTCATCTTCAACTATCATGTTGTGCATAATAATGCAAGCATTCATAATTTGTCCCGTTTGTTCGTAGTCACAAATAAGACATGGACGTCGAAGAAAAGCGAAACGAGCTTGTAGAAATCCAAATGCCCGTTCCACATCTTTTCGAATGGCCTCTTGATGTTGAGCGAACAACCTATGCTTTCTAATTTGTGGAGAAGTTATAGATTTTACAAATGCAGCCCATGAAAGATATATGTCATCAGTAAGATAATATGCCATATTTTTTTGCTTACCATTCACAACATAACTCACTTTTGGTGCTCGACCTTCTAACACATCACTAAAAACAGGAGACCGATGGAGAACATTAATATCATTGCACGAACCTGGTGTTCCAAAGAAAGCATGCCATATCCATAAGTCATATGATGCAACAGCTTCCAGAATGATGGTTGGCTTTCCACTTCTTCCTGCGTATTGCCCAGCCCATCTTGTAGGACAATTTTTCCACTCCCAATGCATACAGTCAATGCTACCTATCATACCTGGGAACCCAAGTTGTTCCTCGACATAGAGTAGCCTCGCTAAATGATCTTCATTTGGCCTTCGAAGATACTCATTGCTACCTATCATACCTGGGAACCCACTTTATTGCGTACAACATTTATTAAAGTGTGTAGGAACTGTTTGCAACATTTATTGTACAACATTAATTTAGACTATAGCAATGAGATAAAACTATGTGGTTGAGCAATAAATAAGAATGAATAATAATGGTACTGTATTAACCGTATGACCCTTTTTTATTGCAAGCATTTGTAGGCATTTTATTGAAAATAATGTGTAAGACTATAACGATTCTTATGGTGACAAGTGGAGGATTGGACTCCAAATTTGAGAGTCACACGACGACCAGGTTACTTCATTAGGTTGCTTATTTTTAATATAATATTGTTTTTATGTCCTTTTTGTCCTTCAATAGGTTGTCAATTTATACTGTGGAAAACTAGAAGGGGGGGTTGAATAGTTTTACCAATTTAAAACTTCCTTTTAAATATTTAGATCGACTTATGTCAATCTATTTGGTTGTTTATGTTGGACATTGATAGATAGATATATAAATGTGTAATGGAAGATAAAGAGTAAGAAGCACATCACCACGACACAAGTTATTTATAGTGGTTCGCTACAAGGACACCTTCCTTGCCCTACTCCACTCCCCGAGTCACCTACTCGAGAGTTCGTAAGCACTACACCAAACTCCTTATGGCGGAGAAGCCTTCACAACGTCGCTTAACCTTTTTCCGGTACAAAGCTAAATACCGAGTTCTTTCACACCAAGGCGAACCACACCTAACACAACGTCGCCTACCCTTTATACGGTGCTAGGCTAACCACCGAGTTCTTTCACACCTTAGGAGAACTAATCCTTCACAACGTCGCCTACCCTTTATTAGGTACTAGGCTAAGCACCTAGTTCCATTACCATGGAGGAACTACTACCCTTCACAACACAACACCTAATATCAAGGAGATCTACCCTTGTTACAATATCATCAAGGATATCACCATCCTTGAAATAAACAACTACTTATAAGTATAACGATGCACCTCATCAATTATACGACCTAAGCATTCTTCCCAAATGCTACTTGATTAGATTCATCGGCATCCTTCACTAATGCCTTTGACACAACGCTTGGCACCCTTCACTAATGCCTTCGTCTTGACACCTTTAGCATTCTTCACTAATGCTTTGACACGGATGATGAGCACCTTTCACTAATGCTTTCATCTTGACACTTTCGGCATTCTTCACTAATGCCTTCAACCCAACATCTATGGAGAAAGGTAGATCTATCAACAAGAGAACCTTCGTTGTCTTGATGATGACGAAGCATGGCAACTCATGGACTTGAGCTTGCACGTCTTCAAGATGTGGTGATCTTTCCTTTAAGAGGAACCTAGAAGATCACACAAAAACAAAAGACAAAGACTACATAGATCTCTTGGATATGAGGTTAGAGGATTAGTATACTTGGGGTAAGTATGTGTGTAAAGGGATGAATAGAAAGGAAGAAATGGCTCTCATTTATAGAGAAAATTTCTCTGCTTCCCGGATCCCACGGATCCTTCCACTGGGATCCGCTAGCACAAAGCTAAGGATCCGTGGAACGCCCTCTTTGCCCATGGGTATTTTTGGTTATGGGTCATGGGTTATGGGTTGATCCATGGTTTTCTTTCTAGATACAATGTATCTTAAGGATACAATGAACTTGGTCAAGTGGTATATATAAAACCATGGGTTATGGGTCAATACCATTTGCTAGTATTAAGGGTACAATGAACTTAGTCAAGTGGTATATATAAAACCATGGGTTATGGGTCAATACCATTTGCTAGTATTAAGAGTACAATGAACTTAGTCAAGTGGTATATATAAAACCATGGGTTATGGGTCAATACCATTTGCTAGTTTTTACCCATTTAGTGTATACTTGTTTTTACCCAACTACATTCAATGTATTTGGTCAATGGGTCAAATACTTAAGTTTCTACCCATTTATATTACCCAATATACTACATACTAGTTATGTGTATATTTACCCAAATATGTAAACACTAGTTGTTATACATATCTAATACTAAATCATAAAATCACTTATACTTGTTTTAGTGTTTTATGTGAAAATGTGAATATGTTAGAAACTGTTAGTTCAAACCATTTACGTATTTTATTTGTTTCGTTAATATGATTTTACGTTTGTTATCGACAAAACATTAGAAGATCGTAAAATATAAATAAACGTTTTTACGGCTTATTTGTATTAACAATCTCCCTTTTGTTGATGACAAAACATAAAATTATTTTAAGGAAAAGCTAAAATTGTAAAAGTTTGAATTTGTAGTTTTACTTTCTTCTCCCCTTTTGTTGAAACAAAAGAGCTTCTAAGGAAACTAACACATTGTTTTTAGGAAAACATGTGAAAGAAAAATATTTAGAGCAAGTAACGGAACGGATCTCGTTTTACTCCCCTTGACGAGTCCATCCCTATGTAAGGCGCCAAGAAAGTAATACTAAGCTAGTTTGTTTGCAACTAAGTTTGCAAACTATTTCGCCTAAGTGATGAATGTGCTCCCCTTGATGATTGCAATTTTGCAAAGGGATGTCGAGAATGTATTCCTAATATTGCAAGTAATTTGCAATGTATTGTTTTGACACAAAGCTCCCCTAGCTTTAGGGTGTCAAATGCTTCAAGTGTAGATTGAATAACTACAAAACAAAGGTTAGAAAACAAGTATAATGCACAATTTCCTGCATATGTGATCCAAGTTAGTAGAAAAATAGTTTTCGTCTCACGGATCCCACTTTCCCTCCTAGTAGGGATCCGTCTAGGAAATTTTGAGGATCCGTATAGTGATGATTAAATTCAAAGAATAGTGATGTAACAAGTAATGTTAACATCAAAATGAGATATGTATTCAGCCAACAAACATATACTCAATGCAATATGGCAAATAAACTATCATTCAATAAAACATAAGAGATGATCAACAAATCTCTAAAAAACTAAGAGAATGATGTAGCCATATTCTACTAAAGCTAATAAGTGACCAAAGCATAAGAGGCAACAATGTGCTTGAGTCTAGGGATGAGTAGACTTGTTGATTTGGTCCAATCTTTCAAGAAGATGATTAAACATGAAATGCAACTCATTTCGTACTTCTTGAACAAGTCCTTGGGTGATTAGACAATTAGAGCAATTATTGTCTTGATTAGGAACATGATATTTTGAGGAGGTTCTACAAATGATGATGGAGGTACATTGAGTAATTTAGGATGAGGTTCTACTAGGAATCAGAGTGGTGGTAATGGAAATTCCTTAATATGATCAAGTCCTTGGTGGTTCCTTGTTTCCAACGATGGACTAGTTGGTGATTGGGAAGTTCTTGGTGGTGAATGCTCTAATGAAAAGAGATTTGGGTGAGAGAGGCTCGGTGAAGGAGTGTAGTCCATGCTCTAGGAATGAAGGTTTAGACGCTTTGCTAGAACTAGGTACGCTTGGTTTAGAGATCGATGATCCCTTTTCTAACCTAAAAGGTTTAATGCTAATTATTGCGGCTCTATTGGCAATTGTTGATTGGGTTTGTTGAGGTGAGATTCTAGCACTATTATCTCTTACGGATGATGATTCGTGGATGGGAAATCCTACCATTTGTGGGTTTAACCGAGATGATTCGGTTGAGGAAATTTTGTGTACAACACGAGAAAGTTTCTAGGGTGGTTCTTGGTTGGATGAGTTAGCACTAGGAGCTTTCCTCATGATGAAATGACTAAGGAAAAGGTTTCTAAATGCTAAGAATTATGTTGTGTTCGATGACTAAGGATTCTAGCAAGATGACTTATAAAGGGAAGGATTTAGCAAGTGCATTCAAGACTTAAGTCTCTAATATCCTTTGGAATGTGATGATTAGCATGCACAAGAGTCAACTTTAGAGTTTTACCGATCTAGGGATTTAATTAGAATGAGGTGGAGTGTTCAAGTTAGCAAGATGAGCTTGAAATGATTGTTCTAGCAAGAGTTGACATAAATCATCACCCGGATCCTACGGTTCCCACCAATGGGGATCCGCTCTAGGCTAATCCTAGGATCCGGCCTCAGAGCTAGGAAAGGATAGAAGTGATGTTTGAAAGGTCTAAAGCCTATACCTTTTTCAGTTCTCCTAAGTGTCTTTAAATGGAAGGGTACTTAAATGTTCAAGGACAATGAGTGATGTAGCTAATGATTGCCTTATATGGAAGAAATTGGAACTTTCGTGAGTACCAGTGAATGAACAAAGATGACACTAAAATCTTGAGAGTGTCAAATGGAGCTAAATGATCCTAGTGATCAAATAGTGACTTAGGATAATGTCTTGGAGAATATCCTAAAGGTTTTAAGGTGGAAGAACTAGAATTTGATCCATTTCGACCAATTTTGAGGTAAGGATGATTATGATCAATTTTGCCATAATTGAAAGATTTCTAAGTCTAGATGTGAGGGATCATGTGAGAAATAATGAGTGATCTAGAGAGCGGAAGAGTAATGAGTTTAGGTGAAACGATAGATCAAAAGCACTTTGAGTGTGATCCTATGAGTGAGTGTGAAGCTTACTAAGCTTGAGTAGGACTTAAGAGATCCTAAGGTATTAAGTTCAGCTAGTGTGAAGTAGTCTAGGAACATGGTTTGAGGTGTAAAGGATTGAAACTCTACTTATTTGCCCGGATCCCACGGATCCTTCACTGAGGATCCGCTAGTTACAAACTAGGGATCCGCATCCGGGACATTTTACTTAACAAAGGCGTTTGTTCTAAGTTTAGAAACTAATGATCTCTACAGTAAGCATACATGTATACAAGTAAAACATATTGAGTATCATGTAGAAATAGCACATAAGCAATTAAATGAGATCTATCTCACAAGTAACACAGAGGTTTATCAAACATAACAAGCGCTATTTAAGAGGCTCAAAATAGATTTATGATCTAGATTAGTAAATCGTTTGTATTAACAATGGCGTGCAGATTAGATGATGGTGTTCAAGACGATAGGGTTGTTTTGGCCAACGGAAGCAATGAACTATGTATAGTCATTATGGATGGTGATTAGCATACAATGAACTTCGTCCATGAAGTCATGTAGCTCTTCTCGATCAAAGCAAGATAATCGCTTGATGAGGCAAGTGGTTGTGATTAATTAAAATAAAAATCAATTTTACAACTTGGTTGATTAGTAATCCTAAGACAACGCAAAGTATTTCCATTGTAAACTTACTTTAGGGAAACATGGGAGTATAGATTTCCCAAGTGAGAGAATGAATATGAGACTATTACTAGTGGTGCTCAATTACGGCTAAACACGACCATTTTACGGTGATTCCACATACCCAACTTCTATCAAGGAAGCAATTCAACCGTTAGGTCAAATTGAGTTTCTAGTGCCATAAGTTCTCCAGTATTCATTCTCAAGTTAGGAAAATTTATATTCCTACAATGGCCTATCGAAGAGTAACAATGAAGATACTTTGCTTCTTTTAATATTATACTTGAGACAACTAAGGTGACGAAGGCGTCATGTTAAAAATAAGTTTAAAAGTTGTCCATATGGTAAACAAAAAAAAAATGGTTGGATGAGCTAGTTCAACATATGTTGTTGGAAAGCTTTGAGTTTGGACTTTCGGATATGAACAATTATATTTGCGTTGCAAAATAATTTACTTGAGTATATCGGATGAAATAATCAAGTTGTCAATCCTACTATGAAGCTTAAAGAGCGATCATGAAAAGGAAAATGGGAGAGTACATCATCAACACAAGTGTAGGTTATGATCCGATGTACATTCTTGTTTTTTTTAGAAAACGATACAAGAACAAAAGAAATCATATAAGCACATAAAACATTTTTCAACCTATATGACTTATTTAAGTATCTAAACTAACATTTTCGACACAACTAGATGTTATCCCAAACACTCCTTCAAATAGCACATTGATTAGTAGAATATTACTAAATCGACAAACAAGAGAATGAATATCAAGGTAAGGAAACCACATATGCTATTCAATCAAACTAGCACAAAAGCTATTTGAAATAAGCAAATAATCAAGTAATGCAACGAAGACAATTTATCATTTAGCATAGCATACAAAAGTTCTTTTCATCGCTTTGTGTTAAATATAAACATGTATACCAAGCTTGATTAGTTTATTTTATATTTATAAATATGATCAAAACCTTAATTTCAATAGAGGACACATTGTTATTCAAAAGCGAAAACATCCGTCTCCAATTAGATCAAAAGTTTGTGCAAAAGTTATGACCGAAAAATGACTTTCTATTATTAATCAATGATTCTGTAAATTATTGTTTTGAATCAGTTTATGAAATCATTTTTAAATGAAAGTAGACTCAAATACCTTTAAAACGATAGGTGGCACGACTTCTAACGACTTACGGTTAAAGAGTTATGAATTTTGAAATTCGCACAAAACTGCCTTCTCAGACCTACGGATCCCACGGATCCCTTGCTTGAGGATCCGTCCGGTGTAACTCGAGGATCCACGGATCGACACGTAATTACAAAATGTACGTTTTGACCCGACGAAAAGGTTTAGTCTTTGTAGACTTTTAGTGAAGTTATATTACCCATTTTACCTTTATTCAAGCTTGATTAACAAGATATCTAACAACAAAACTTCAAAGAAAAAAATCACTAAAACACTTTTCATATTATGCTTATTATAAGATAGAAGCATATATCACCATTTTGTCCACAAGCAATTTAGCACGTTTTGAAGAAAAATGTAACTAAGAAAACATACCTTTGCTATATCCCTTTTATGGTTTTAGAAACCATAGACGCGAAATACTTCATGATCTTCTAAGATACCCAAATCCTAGTATGAAGACTTCTCAAAGGAAAATGTTAGAATGATCTATCGCTATCCAACATATGATGATTTATAAAACATGACTTTTGTTTTAAGAAATTCCTCTTTGTAGTTTTCAAACATACACGGATCGTATCAAGTTTTCAAAGTACAATATACTAAAAAACTTGGTAACGAAGCTCGATGCCAATTGTGGAAAACTAGAAGGGGTTGAATAGTTTTACCAATTTAAAACTTCCTTTTAAATATTTAGATCGACTTATGTCAATCTATTTGGTTGTTTATGTTGGACATTGATAGATAGATATATAAATGTGTAATGGAAGATAAAGAGTAAGAAGCACATCACCACGACACAAGTTATTTATAGTGGTTCTGCCACAAGGACACCTTCCTTGCCCTACTCCACCCCCGAGTCACCTACTCGAGAGTTCGTAAGCACTACACCAAACTCCTTATGGCGGAGAAGCCTTCACAACGCCGCTTAACCTTTTTCCCAGACAAAGCTAAATACCGAGTTCTTTCACACCAAGGCGAACCACACCTAACACAACGTCGCCTACCCTTTATACGGTGCTAGGCTAACCACCGAGTTCTTTCACACCTTAGGAGAACTAATCCTTCACAACGTCGCCTACCCTTTATTAGGTACTAGGCTAAGCACCTAGTTCCATTACCATGGAGGAACTACTACCCTTCACAACACAACACCTAATATCAAGGAGATCTACTCCTTGTTACAATATCATCAAGGATATCACCATCCTTGGAAATAAACAACTACTTATAAGTATAACGATGCACCTCATCAATTATACGACCTAAGCATTCTTCCCAAATGCTACTTGATTAGATTCATCGGCATCCTTCACTAATGCCTTTGACACAACGCTTGGCACCCTTCACTAATGCCTTCGCCTTGACACCTTTAGCATTCTTCACTAATGCTTTGACACGGATGATGAGCACCTTTCACTAATGCTTTCATCTTGACACTTTCGGCATTCTTCACTAATGCCTTCAACCCAACATCTATGGAGAAAGGTAGATCTATCAACAAGAGAACCTTCGTTGTCTTGATGATGACGGCATGGCAACTCATGGACTTGAGCTTGCACGTCTTCAAGATGTGGTGATCTTTCCTTTAAGAGGAACCTAGAAGATCACACAAAACAAAAGACAAAGACTACATAGATCTCTTGGATCCGAGGTTAGAGGATTAGTATACTGGGGAAGTATGTGTAAAGGGATAAATAGAAAGGAAGAAATGGCTCTCATTTATAGAGAAAATTCTCATCGCTTCCTCGATCCCACGGATCCCTTCCACTTGGGATCCGCTAGCACAAAGCTAAGGATCCGTGGAACGCCCTCTTGCCCATGGGTATTTTTGGTTATGGGTCATGGGTTATGGGTTGATCCATGGTTTTCTTTCTAGATACAATGTATCTTAAGGATACAATGAACTTGGTCAAGTGGTATATATAAAACCATGGGTTATGGGTCAATACCATTTGCTAGTATTAAGGTACAATGAACTTAGTCAAGTGGTATATATAAAACCATGGGTTATGGGTCAATACCATTTGCTAGTATTAAGAGTACAATGAACTTAGTCAAGTGGTATATATAAAACCATGGGTTATGGGTCAATACCATTTGCTAGTTTTTACCCATTTAGTGTATACTTGTTTTTACCCAACTACATTCAATGTATTTGGTCAATGGGTCAAATACTTAAGTTTCTACCCATTTATATTACCCAATATACTACATACTAGTTATGTGTATATTTACCCAAATATGTAAACACTAGTTGTTATACATATCTAATACTAAATCATAAAATCACTTATACTTGTTTTAGTGTTTTATGTGAAAATGTGAATATGTTAGAAACTATTAGTTCAAACCATTTACGTATTTTATTTGTTTCGTTAATATGATTTTACGTTTGTTATCGACAAAACATTAGAAGATCGTAAAATATAAATAAACGTTTTTACGACTTATTTGTATTAACATATACCAATAAACATAGCCTAATAAACCCCACTTTTTTATACTTACTCCCAATTCACATTTTTATTAACTAATTTAGTAATAAAAAATTTTGACACTCTCATATCTTATTCATTATTTTGATTAAAATAATTATTTTAATAATAATATTATTATTATTTTCTACTTTTTTTTTCCTTAAACTAAATTCAAATCTGATTCTAAACTTTTTTATAAACTAAATGGGCCCCAAAAGTATGAACAATAGCGTTTTCTCTCATGAACAAGACATACGTGTGTGGTATGAATTGACATAAAAATACAGTGAAAAACGTATATGGCCACACCCTTTGTATCGTCTACACGATATAATTTTTTTCCTTTCTTTTTGTGAGTAACAAGGATTGTGACGAAGCCGCCGCGCTGCGGCGGGGCATTTTATATTTATCGATATACCTGCTGAGCGCTAAATCGTAGAGAAAGATGTCGCTGTGGTGACCTCAGAGAAAGCTGATTGGATCACAGACAGCGGTAACGATACTAACGGCATCGCACACTGTGAGCCAATCACTTCCTCCGAGGTCAGTAAACGCTGCGGTTCCCGTCTCCCTGCAAAGAAAAAAAGAAATTTCTTTGATGTTTGTCGCAAAATATTTTTTAAAGTATGAATGCTTTGGTTATGCATGTGATATATCGGTAGTTTGGCTTTATATATATAATGAAGACTGATGAATGTTATCTTGTAAATAGCAAGCGGTGCTGGAAAATCGCCACATGTATTCTTAATATTGTATGTGTCAATTGGCTTTATAGCACATGTGGAGGCTTAGTAATATCTGTATTTGTATATTTTATATATTTTAATGTATGGGCATTTACGTAAGCGAAAACTATATATTCTTTGAAAATGCCTCTGCATGGCAAATGCAAGCTAACCGTTACCATCATTGCAGGATGGTTGTATGGTGTGATTGCCACCGTAGTAGTTTTATCGGGTGCTAGGGTTTTGTCCTTCTCTATATAAATGGGATTAGGTTTTGTGCAGCCCACATCTCTTTAGCTATTATTATTCGCTTATTTCCACTAATCTCAAAGACCAATCAGCCATGGCTAACACTCCGAATCTGAATCTGTTGATGTACCAGTCCGGATCTGATGAGTTGCAAAAGTGTTTCAAGTTCTTCTTTACTCAGCAAATGACCGAGGAAGAAGGCTTTATCCAAAAGCTTGGAGAAGAATGTAACGATCTGCACCGAAAGATTCAAAAAGAAGAAGAGTACATTCAAGAGCTGAGGTCGTATGGCCCATTTCATGATCTCGCTACTGGAATCATTGACTGTGTCAATGAAACCGTTGAAAGAGAGCGGCAGAGGTTGGCGAATCTGGTTGATGTGCTGGCAGAAGCTCGAGAAGGCATGGAGGAGAAGCAGAGGCACATAACCGTGATGGATTTCAATGGCGACTCAAGTGATTAGGTCTTGATGGGGTGTGTTACTTTTGTGTTTGCAAAAGCCTTGGAATGTTTATGTACGTGTCTGTCTTAGTTGTGTTTCAACAATAAAGTATGTGTTTGTCTAGTTTGTTGTGGTAGGTTGTCGGATCTTATGTTTATGTATGTCGTATGCCGGTACGTTGTAGGGTTGTTGTATTATCTTAATATAAGTTGTGTTTTTCATCTATGGATAAACGTTTCGCGGGTTCATTGATTATTGCTGTCACTGTTGTTTGAATATGTTGTCTGTGTGCGTGCGACCGGTATGATAAAAGCACAACCGCTCATATCTCAGATTACTCGTTGGTTAGACGTTGACTCATTCTTCAATTGCACAATCTATTTTGGTATTAAGTAGCAGATCAGTATTCGTGTGTCATTAAGCAGAGTGTTTTGTAAATTGTAGGGCTTTTGTTTGTGTTTTTAAAAAGCCGGTGTATGTGTTATGGCTGCGGGTTAGTATATTTGTGTTTAGGCTCGTACCTGTACAATAGCTTGTATACGCAACGGTTTCATATGTGGATATTCGCTTTGACAAATATAAGTGTTTCATGAGTCAATATTTGGAATACTTAAAGTATCACCGCCGGTGTCGTGGCGTATGTGTATATATATTTGTTAAATATTGTGTGCTTGTATAGAGGAGTGGCCGGATCCGAATAGCATAAGGATACGGAACTTATATTAATTTACATTCTAGATTATCAGAATTGCACTGTGCAATGACAATGCGATAGTTTTTTGTTACATATAAAAAGAGTCATTACGCAAAGTGCTGGGCTGCGGTAATTTATACATGCTCGTTACTCGCAACAAAACTATTATTGCTAAGGTTAAGTCACTGAGATGAGTAACATGCCAACAATGCTATTCTTGTCTGCTTTTTTTAGCGGCCGTACATGGCTGGTCTATCGGCTCTGATTTCAGTAGCTGCCTACGAACAGATTGCTTTGTGGCCTGTATTTTGCCGGTGTCTTCTTGCACACCAGAGCTGGTCCCTATAGTAACCGGATCCGATACTTGAAAGATTTCAGTGGAAGGTGGTGTAGCAGGCACCGCAGGCTGTCGGCCTTCAGGAGTGGCCCTTGTGGCAGCCTCAACCGATACAGGCACAATATCGGATCCAAGAGGTGTAACTAGAGCAGCCTCCGCCGACGCAGCAGCCTCAGGAACTTTTTCTGTCTCATTTTGAGGACCGGTTAGATAAACTACCTCATTTGCAGGTTCCATAAATGGTTGCTCAATGGCCTTTTCATGTGGAGGTGCTGGTAGCAAGTGTTGGCCACTTTCCATGACCGTGTCTTTTATGTAGACAGGATTTTCCTTGGTTGATTCTGATGCAAAGTGCAATTGAAACAGATGCGTCGTTCCTTCAAGCTCATTCAGCACCGGAGGCAATGTATACGGGTCAGTGTGTCCTTCTTCTGATACAACCTTATTGCACTCGGTGACCAAAGAATGTGCGTCGTTGCTAAAGCACGTTAGGGTCAATGTTCCAGTTTCATCAGCAATAGGCATTCTGAAGCAATAGCTGGAACAAACAAATGGAGCAATTATAAGATAACGATATGGGTGCGGGTGTGAGAGTGTGACAGGTTGCACTGCTAGTGACTTTGAAATCGAGGAAACAAAGTGCTGACCTGTAGTCTTTGGGTTCTCCAGGCTCTGGTTGTTTGCAGTGGCCGTGAAGACGATCTTCAAAGATTTTGTGCCGACAGTCCGTGCACCGTCGAAAATACCATGGTCGTCCGGCGCGTACATACGCAATGGTCGCGACGACCGTAAACCTAACATTCTGATAAGATAATGAATCATTTAGCCTGTTTTCTGTATATTTTATTTTTTGCATAAGCTAAGAGCCTGACCGTTTGGTTGCGTGGATCTTCACGGAGCAACTCATCTACTGTCGTCCTATTTCTTAGCTTTTCCTGCTCGATGTCGTCATATCGTTGGGTTCGCACATTTTGTATCATCGGTGGTGCAAGGAGGTCAGCATACCTGAGAAAGTACCATATATGGATTATGATGGTTGAGAAAATGGAAGCATAGCAGGTAATGTTTAAAAAGCGTGACAATCAATACAGTGAGGGGCTATTGTTAATGCAAAACTATTGTATAAAGGGTAGCTTACATGCTGAGGATGTAGTCAGTTTCTGGAATCGCTGGGTTCAGATAATAGGAGGTTGCAACAGTACTCGATAGCTGCAATCCTGTCCAATTGACTATGGTAATCAGAATAAGTTATCCGTATGTAAGAGAAAGTATAGTAGATGACAAAGATATTACCTCCGTATGTTCTGACCCAGCAAGAGCTAACGGCCATGACCGTTGGCTTTGACTCCTTTCGTAAGCATCTGTGTCGAATTCCCGTGCTTTTCATTCCAAAGAGTGAAGCGCACTGTATTTCCCCTGTATGAAAGTAAATGAATTAGTTGCTGCTCACCTAAACATAGTGGGCGTGAACATGAATAGTTATCGGTTACTCCAAGTTTCGGAGAACGATGTCTCTCCATATCACCGGTCGCTGGTTGCCAACTCCAGGTTGCCGCAAGTCGCCTACATGGAGCACGCAACCAATGTAATCTGCGCGTTACGAACGTGTTGTGAGAACATGTAACCGTCATGTATTAGTGGCGAGTACTTTTCATACATGTTAAGATGACATCGTTGCGGTCTGCTCGCAATGGCAGCTCATCGTACGCCGCAAAGTTAAAGTGATGAGCGGGGAAATGACCCTCGGAAAATGGCTGGACATCGGTTAATTTTCCAAGCATCAGTATGAAGTTATTTGGAAGAGTTTGCATCCACTTTTTAGCATCTTGTAAACCGAAGCCGGTTATTGTATATGCAGACCCTATTTCGAGAGTATTCTCGAAACGATTACGCTCCCGAGGTTCCACGTTTGCTTGAATCGCTCCCCCCTAGAAAATGGGAGCGTAGCCGGTAAGTGATCGGGAGTCCGTCTATACATGTGTTAATAAACTTGACATTTACGTATTACCGTCTGATCAAGCAAAATGAAGGTCAACACTGCCGGTTTTGCACCCCGTGTAGAAATGACAGTCCATTTCCGATATACCTTGACACGAACGGCTTTTCCAATGTCTGATGGCTTGATATTTCCAACGCCTACTACTTCTACAGATGCCATAGGTTTTTTCCCTGCAGATTTAGCGGTCGCAGCTAGATCACGACTGGTGGACATTTCACTGCATACAAAGAGACAGGCAACGAAAATCAGCAGCGGCTAATATTAGAAAGAAGACAACACAAAAAACTGCAACACGCGAATCATAGAAATGCAACATCATGACATGCACATAACGACGGGAAGTGAGTGCCAGCAAGAGAGGTCACACAATGTGTTTACCTTAATACGCAAACCATATTGTTATCACATACGAAGAAACACATAATGGTTGTGTGTAGCAATTCATAAACCGAGTCACGGAAATCCTGGTTTGCATCCTAAAACCCCACCTAAACAGATGGACATGTTCTGTGAAAGCACGCGTCATTGAATTGGTGACAACGGAAGCATGTTATCTCTTGTGTGCAAATCTGCGCATACAGCTATGAATAGGAATATAACTAAGAAGTATATATATTGTTAGTATTATAACGGCTGCCCTAAGGGACGTAACCTCCTATGTAAAGGCATTGATCTGGGCGGCGCAAATACCCTAAGAAATTTGTATAGAGATGGTCGGGAAAGTAACTATTGACTAAACTAAAAAAAATACATGATATATGTTTAAAAGGTGCATTGACTAAACACGAAAACCACATATATAACGGTAGCTGCTAGTATATTATTATTATACAGGACGCCGACAAAAAAGCATAGAACAACATTTGTATTTGTTATGAAGAAAACCTCGACTCCGATAATGTTTTCTAGAAAATCCTCAGAACGATATTTTTCGTCACATTTGGCGGCTGTTTTGTCGATCGCCGCCAAGATCCTTAGTCCTTCGAGGATGCGGCTCTTGAAAGTGCTACGATAGTGCCCGTGCCGAATATTGGTTCGTGAAAATAGATGCCTATCCTATTCGAGACCGCCCCGACTTTTGTTAATAGTCATCGCGTAGCAAACTTTGATCGAATTGTTTCTCTTGAATATGAACGGCAACTGCTTTTTCTCTCATTAAATAACATTATTCGGTAGAAAACTTTTGTAACATTCTTGTGCTCATATAATCCTAGCCTCTATGACCTTAGCAAGCATCCGTAATAATCATGCGTGTGCCATTGCATGCACCTCCTACCGATTCAAGTTTCTTAACAAGACACCGCGCCCTATTTTCAGTTCAAGATTATGTGGCGGAATACTAGAAAATGATAAGGTATTCAGATACTCCGTTGGATACAGCAACTCCGTCGCGCCACCGTCGTTATTTCGGGGGACGGCTTCGTCATTGCTGACGTAGGTGTGAGCGACACCAGATAACATTTTTAACACCTCGGCATTTATCAAATCAGCGGTCTCGTTCTTAGGACAAATGATTGCTCTTTCTTGCAACGCCTCAGCTGTGGGTGCCTGTAATATACGGTCGTCGTATATAAAATGTATAAGTTCCTCGCTGTTTCGATGATCGTGCAAACGGTACATGTCCGTATATGTATCCACGGCGTTCTCTCGAACTGCCTTGTCTGCTTGCCCAATGACACCGTTACCGACATCGAGTAGCCACTGAGAAAACACTCTAATATCCTCGTTTTGTTGTGGCGACGCAGATGGCCTGTTAAGCCGCATATTTTCTGTTAAGGTATGGACCTTGAAATATTTCCACAGGTAAGATTGCGTAATGCAAGAAGATATGATTTGGTCTTTCGTATCTTTTTTCTTCACCGGAAGCGTTTGCCTAAAGTCGCCGCCCAAGATAACCGATTTCCTGCCAAAGACATCAAACGGAGCGTCAAGTAGATCGCGCAAAGTCCTGTCAAGAGCCTCGAAACATCTGCGTTCACTCATGGGAGCCTCGTCCCAGATGATGATGTCGGTTTGTATAAGTAGATCGGCTAACTGAGTGTGCTTCTTGATGGTGCACATGGATTCGTTCGTAAGATCCAGCGGAAGCTTGAATCTTGAGTGGGCAGTACGACCTGATGGTAGTAAAAGTGAAGCGATGCCGGAGGATGCGACCGCCAAGACAATCTTTCGCTGTGCCCTGAGAGCGTAAATTATACTTTTCCATACGTTGTCACACCCCCAAATTACATGTTTTACAGCGGAATGGAATACCTTGGGGAGGACTGTCATAGCATCAAAGTTATAGTTATATCGAACGACCTAAAGTGTCGTTTTGAAAATATCGTTTGATTCAAGAAATAATCGAGTTTACAAAACATAGGTCCCAATAGATTTCCAAGGTACCAAAATAAGTTTGTTACAATCAAACGATAGTTAAGTGCATAAAATATAGGTAGACGGCCGACACCGCGACTTTATGATAAGTCCACATGCATGCCATGAAGTGAATGCCTTAGATACCGAGATAAAACATGCTAAAAGTGTCAATACAATGGTTGAGTGAGTTCATAGAGTTTGGTTAACAAGTAAAGCTTTTAAAGAGCGTTCATGCAACAAAGTCAAAGTTTTTGGTCGTTTAAAATAGTCCACAAAGCAAAGGCATTGTAAATCCACTCAGTTCCAAGTTCCGCCCATACAAAACTTGCAACCTGTGTGTTCACAACCCACTGCCAAAATATGTATGTCTAGAAGTCAAGTGCACGTTATCATAATAGTTCACAAAGCAAAGGCATTGTAAATCCACTCGCCCAAGTTCCGCCCATACAAAACTTGCAACCCGTGTGTTCACAACCCATTGCACAAAATATAGTGTGTCTAATAGTCGAGTATAAGATACCATAATAATTCACAATATTGCACCACGATATAATAATTCGTGGATGCTCGAACATGGGAGACTTTGCACCGCTCCAACAAGGGAGACTCCTTTGTCACCGACCACCTAGACGAGAATTATTGAGAACGCCCACCAATAAGGCAAGACTTTGCACACTCCAATCGATAAGGCGAATTATTGAGAACGCCCACCAATAAGGCGAGACTTTGCATACTCCAATCGATAATGCGATAATTATTGAGAACGCCCACCAATAAGGTGAGACTTTATAGTGATGTTCGGCCATGGGAGACTTTAGGTCAAGGTCATAACACGACGGTTCAATAATTTCAAACAAGTCATAAGTTTGTATTTAGGTTCAAGAGTTCCGCTCAAAAGTTCGTAATTAAGTTCAAAGATTTAAGTCGAGTTCAAAAGTTCGTAATACCAAAGAGCTCGAATAATATCAAAAGGTTCAAGATAGTCAAGCTGCTCAAAATCACGCCAAACAAGTTTAAAATATATCAAACGGTCCTTGTACAAGTTAAAAGAGTTTAACTATATGTCAAAAGGTTCATATCAAGTCCAAAGTGTTCACTTATATGTTAAAGGGTCCGAATCAATTTAAAAGAGCTCAAATATACATGTCAAGGGTTCAAAATCAAGGAAAGTGTTTCAACCTATAGCGCTCATAACATAGTGATCAATTTAGTTCGGCATAATCTACATACTAGCATAAGTAGGAAACAAAAGGGTAACAAGTTCATGATAGTTCAAACAATATAGTTTAAGTTCATATATGTGTAAAGTAAAAGCATGAAGTCGAGCATGTATCTCCAAGAGTTTATAAAACAATTAAACGAGTAAAAGTGGGCTACGAACTCACCCGTTGTAATAGTTATGACGACAAAGTGGATGCACAGAAATGAGACGCAACTCTCTAACCGCGACCTATTATGAATGATATGCTCTAATATAAGTCATGAAACAATGTCGTGCATGCAAACTCATATGATATCCATACCACTTGTAAACTTTTGAAAATAAAGTTTATCGTCGAAAAATAATCTTATAAAGTCTTGACAATTTATAAATTACTTTACAAGTATTTACGTTGAAACGATATCCTACGATAATCGTTTAGTGATTTATTGGTAAATATAATGTTTTCGTCGTAAAATGACACTTTTCATACGTTGAAAATATGCCCAAAATGGCCTCATAAAACTAGTCGTGAAATATTGTACGTTAAGGGTTAGTGATGAAACTCGACGTTTTTGAAAACCTTGCAACAATGTCTAGAAGTCGTATCATTTAACTTTTGACCATACGGGTCCCGATCAATGAGAAAAATGGCTCTCAACATGACGTATTAAAAACTGCTTTTAGACTTAGGTTTATTTTGCTATTAGAAGTCACAAAATAAATAGAGTTTCGTTGGGTTCAAACATGTATATCTTCGCCGTTATAAGCTTGTTTTCACGCTCTTTATATCCACGGTTTCAGACAACATATACTAATATATATTTGATAAGTCGACACATTTTATAACGCTTAAGACTCATTTTTACTCGTAAAAGTTGAGAATACATGTCAATTTTCTCAAACAAATAGTTTTGTCTTTAAACTTAAAAATAGCATAACTTCTTCGTTATAACTCCGCTTTTAACCCGCTCAAGCGCCACGGTTTCGCTTTTAAAGTATATTTTCTAAATATCTAGCCCAAAATTTTTACAATCTGTCGAAAATTCCAGAATTCAAAAATATGATCGACCTTTAAATAAAGTTGTCGAAATGAGTTTTCTCTCAAGAAACCTATTCTAACCAATTCAAACCAACGCCGAAACTATTCTAATCCTACCATACACCTTCTTAGGGTTTCATGGGTTCCTAGACATCACCAAAAGTGATATATTTCAAGGAGTAATTATAGGATGATGAATATATATTTATAACACTTAAAAACAATAAAAAGTGGTATAGGCATCAATATGACGTGCATATTTTTCTCAAGCATGGTAAAATGAACATAATATGAACATGAAATATGAAAAGGACCATGAAATGCTTACTAGTTACTTGATGAGGTTAAATGAACAAAGGTTTATCCTAAATACCCTAGGTTTTTATTCCAAAACCTTGATTAAAAGTATGCTATAGTTGTGAATTTAACTTGACTTGAAAAATTATTGGCTTCCTTCTTATGTTTCTCCTTGGACGTTTTTTTACAAGAGTTGAGAATGAGAGAGTATAAATTTTTACACCTTAATAATATTGTATGTATGTGTATAGATTAGTTTATTATATCTATAATATATTAGGCAAGTCTAGCATGTAAAGGTGTAGGTCTAGGATAAAGATCTTTGTGTCATAATGTTGTGTGTCATCTTTTCTGTTGACAAGATGTAAAACAAACAAAAGTGGATGAATTTTTGTATGACAATATTATTAAAGTGTGTGTATATTAGGTAATTTGTGTGTATAATTAAGTATTTAGGGTAGCGTTAGCTAGAAATAAATTTTAACTGAACAAAATAAAACATATCGATGTCATAAAAATTATAAAAATACATTTCTTACAAAAATTTAGTGAAATAATAATTATCGAGTAGTATTTACGAAAACCGTCGTAAAATTTTATACATAACAATTTATATACAAAATAAATTGAAAACATCGTAAAGTAATAATATTATTTTATAATCTTAATATGAGTATAAAAATATATCGAATAAATTTTGGAAGTTTCGATCAATTGTTCAAAATAAATGATCGCATGATGTATTATTTAATAAGAAATATATACGTTAATGAAATATAAATTTGAAAATGACCGAAATTGAGAATTGTGACATACGCCTTCCCTGCTCCCCGTGGCCAGATACAAATATTAGCTTTGTTTATTATTTGCCACCGTGATCGGTGATTTATATCAAAAGCCTTCGTTGTTGAGCATTCGTGTTCGAAGTAAACCGTCCTTTCACGGACATGATTTCGGATCATGATTTCTCTTCCATAACGGCCTGCTAAGGATGGCCATCAAATTAGGTGGAGGCAAGCGTAAACCGAAATCCGTGACCGATTTCCCATAGAAACTGAGAATACCTTCAAGGTCGAACAAAATTCCACCTTGCAATTCTTCGTCATTTAAATTGACCTTTGGCAAATGCAGAACCGCTGATAGCATCCTGGGCACGTCGTCGCTCATAAGACGCCAATGCTTATTCCACAGAGAGAGGGGTCAAGACGTCACGTAAAATGAGAACTGAAAAAGTTGCCTGAGTTCTGCTGCGGATGCTAGCAACGCAACCTCGATCATAGCAAGCGACCACTCTCCATCTCCAGCCAATAAACCCATCGCCTCACATGCGGCTCTATTAGTCGGATAAACATAGTCATCCACTGTACGTATCCCAGCAAAAGACGTGCAACCCTTTTGGTGGCATAGCAAAAGCCTTTGATAAAACAGGTCCCTAGCACTTGGGTGGATATACGCCAACCGACCGATGGAAGGCCTGTTCAGATTACACCTTGGGGACCAATACTTCGGCGTACTATTCCAAACAAATTCGGAGGGAAAGTGTAGGTACGTTAGATGACGGCCAAGAGCAGAGTGTGTATTAAAATCCAGCCATTGTGTGAGCGTGATTTTCTTATTGCTTGGATTCTGCACAACAGATTCCAACGTTTATGATGTTCTGAAGAGCACGCGTTGCATATTCTCTAGATGAATAGCTAATATATGTACGGCCGGATCTCTATAATGAATATCGAAACCAAATATTCGCCAACACGCTTCGTGTGGGCCGATGTACCGTGCATCCAAATAATTTTTTATCTCATCAACAAGAATAACGGGTGCCGTCTTTGGTGGAAGCCCCATCTCGGCTGCATCTTGTAACTGTGTCACTATCCGTCCGCACTTTAGAAATGTACTTGAATAGGTACTTAATTAACATAGTCCATTCACAATATTCTACGCTGATATGGGCATAAACCTTCTCGTAGCGACATATTGTACGGCACCACATAACCATTGTAAAGTCGAACATTTTGCCGCAACGTAACACCACCCGTAGGCCGCCTACGATAGTGCACATATCCTTTCTTGTCTACACGTCAGACACAACACGATTTCGAAAGCCTTCGAGCACGATCTCCGCCCTTCATACACACAACCAATGGATTTACTATACCGCACGGACCATGCATCATTAACTCAGTGATAATACGGTACCCTTCCGGATCAGATTCCCTATCCGACAACTCTGCAGACACATAACGATCGATATCCGCATTCGTTTGGATCCATGAATGTTGTTCAATCCACAACAACAAATGACAGTGCGGCAGGCCCCTTTTCTGAAACTCTACAGTGTATAGAACTACAGAAAACAATATAGAAATCAGTAAAGTAAATAGTGATTAAAGCATGAATGAGAGTAAGCAAGTATGAAGAAAAGGTGACCGCAGCCGACCGTCCAAAGTGGTCTAAAATCACGAGGTATGTAATAAGTCGATGTATCTTTTGTTCAAAACACGGTCAACAACATCGTCGGGCCCGCGACGCTCACATTCGAAAAGGGCTCCATGAAATCCAATATCTCCGCCACTTAACATTACACGAAACGTAATAAAAAAAGAAGGGTTTCATGAACTCGGCATATGGCCAAAGCATCTAAGTAGTGGTCAGATATATAGCGCCCACCTACGAAAGATGCTGGCAAGATAGTACACATACCGACCTCTGAACCACTTCTGTCACCGCGTGCGATCGCATCATAGAGACCGGCAAGGTAGTCGTTTCTGATGTCATCCTGGTGTTTGTGAATGAAATCTAACCGGTATGCCTCAACACTACAATAAGTCAGAACGACATATTGTCAAACACCTCCTCCCCGGTCAAGAACCGTATTCTCGAAAGCGATCATGGAGTTAGTATGCATAATACATCTTCATCGATAGTTTCTTCTCGTCATCAATAGACTGACTCCTAACATCCCACAATCTAAGACCCACATGGAAACCGTCTTCGCCGTATATAAATAACAAAGGAAATTGCAGAGACATGTAAGATGGGTGTAGCTTGCTAATCCTCTCCGGATCATCAGCATGTCTGTGGATAACGACATCAAACTCGTGCCAAGATCCCACCACTTTCATAAACTATAGCCCCTATCGAATCTCCACTGGTAGCTCATGTTGTTTCAACTCGCACCGCAAATGACTAATCTTAAATTCGAATATTTCCGCAAGAATCGATCCTCGGTCGTTCTAAAGATATGAACCAACTCATTGTGCTCATCCAGTAAGTGAATCAAACCTTCAACGATCTCGCGATTCGTTGTTCGCCGCCACGGTCAAAAGGTCAGAGTTCTGCCGACTTCGTCATGTATCAAAAATATACAATTGCAGGAACCGTGGATCGCTACCATGAGGCGGACAAAGGCCACCAATTCAATGGTAGATCTGGCCCGATACTTTGAACACGTACGGGCCACGGCCTCTAATAGACTCATCAACCTCCGCCTCCCAACGAAGTCATCGCAAACATCGAATTATAAGCCCTTATGTTATCCATGAAATGAGGAAGTGTGTTGTCGCCTCAGATAAACTGGCACTGGCCGCTCCGCAAAACAACCTTGCCACCCATACAACAACGGTGATACTCCGGAAAACGAACTCCACCCTGTTTCAAGCACTCCTCGAACCAAAAAAGTGCATTGCAATGGCGACAGACCCTGTTGCAGCGGCCTAAAGAAACGTACGTTGTCGGTGCACCTAAAAATACGAAATCAAGGATCAGTTGAAAGAACCGGTAGAAAAAGCCAGAACCGAGCTAACATATTAAAATAACACCTACCGCCAACGCCGGGCAGGAATTGACGACCACGGAGCCCTGCTGTTGCCGCCAAGGGAGTGGCGCGCCTACCTGAACCAAAGACAAAGACAACAGAATAAAATAAGGCCCTTAAAATCTGCCGACGGACTATAAAAGTACAACGGTGGAAAAATAGCAAAGTTAAATACTACAGATAAAACAAAAGGGGAACATACGTGGGCGACGGCGAACTGGAGATTTGCAACAAAGGTCCGGATCGCAGCAGTCTGCACTCAGCCACTGTGGCTCACATGAACAGAAGCCGTATGAGTGGCAGAAACAGGACCAGGCCATTCAGCTGGCTTAAAAGCATGAGATAAGAAATCGGAGCAGATAAAAAGACTATGATAATATGCAAAGAGGAAAAAAACCCATAGTACTTACATCCGTAGCGGTCCGTAGGTATGGAGGCGTGAACAATGGTCAATAAAATGGGTACGCTATAAACTGCAAAGACATCGCCGGCAACGTAGCACGTTAGTGAAGAATGCATTGGAAAGAATATAGTCACGAAGGACAAATACAGAAAAACAATAACACTGACCAGGCACGATAGTTGGCATAACATTAGAGGTGGATGCACCGGCAGAGGCAGAGCCTACAACACAACCTAATAAATTAGCCCGTCAACAACAAAAACAACGCACACAAACAACAACACAAATAAGGAAACAAAAAAAGAAAAAAATAAGCCGATATATGTATACGACGACTGACCAGCATTCATATGAGAGAATATGGACTGAGAATTCGGCGTTTCTGTAGCAGCTGCAATAATAATAGAACAAATCAAATCAATACGATAAAACTATACAGGAATTACATAGTAACACAGGAAAACACATAAAGGAGAAACCTGACCAACAGACGAAGAAGGCGAGAACGCATTAATGCCAGCGTGAGTGTCCACGAATGGTGCGAAGGCAAGATCGGTGGCCACATCCAAAACTGAGAAAAGAAAACGATAACACATATAAGAAAGGCAAAGGCGCGACTATAATCTAACACCCGAGAACAAAAAGCAACCTACCATGAGAAGGAAGCGCCAACATATCATCGACCTTCCTCTTCCCCTTATCAACATAATCCACAAATCCCGGAAGCCGGTCAGAAAGCGCGAGACCAAAACGACAATCAGAGTCAGGATCCCTAATCGTTATTCCCCCCGTCCTTCTAACACCCGTATGAGCGACATCACAGACAGCAGGATCAAGAGGCCAACAACTATCCGCATCCAAAAGAGAACCTAAACCATGTTCCTTAACATCCGCGTGACCCGATACAGCATCTGACCGCGACAAAACAGCCGCAGCAGGATCTAAATCCTCTAACACATGAATAGACGAAGTACGCGATCGACACCTGATTAGCAAAGAACACGCGCTGCCTTCCAACCCATACCCACAACTATTCCTACGCACACCCTTACTTTTACTTCTCATCTCCTATAACACAGGCTACACTAATTACACCAACCGCCTAACACTCTTATAGCAACTATACAGTATATAGAAACACAGCATGCAAAAAAAAACACAAACAACTAAAATAAACACATACCACACATACATAAGAAGAGACAGGTAAGATTAAAGCAACGTTTACCTAAGACAGAAGCAACGAACAATGAGACGAAACCAAAGAACAATCGAGAGGAAATAAGAGGCGACAAACGCCGAGGATGACGATAAAGAAGATGGCGCCACGTAAAAGTGAGACAGACACGTATATGCGAAGCTAAACACAAATACATAAAGCAATGGGCCTAACAGAACTAAAGCAATGGGCCTGATGACTGGGCTTAAGAAAAAAAGCGGCGGCCAAAACGACAAAGATGGTCGCCGTTTCATATCGTCGTATTAATATATCTATAATGTGCACAGTGCACAGAGTGTTTGGGTGATTAGGATACAGCGATACACTCAGGACATGACCCATGTTGAGTCATTTATGGCAAGAACCATGTAGTTTAACTTTTTATTGCTATTCTATCTTCCTTAAATAAAGTAGCTCAAAAGTAATTAGGGGGTGTCAACTTGTGATCGTTCCAGTTGCCTAACCACTTGGCATGGAGATTCGTACACATGTTTCTAGTATGACATTCTTGGAAAGTTGGCAAACCTTATCATTTTTCAAGGGAAAAGATAAGTTAGTTAATACAAAAAAAAAGGAATATCTGATTGCATTCACGTGTAATTTTTTAGTTTAGTATTGATTAAATAAGTCATTGTGTGTTTTTACCCCATCAATTTAGGAGAACCACTCCACCATAGATCAATCATTACAAATAATCATTATCGCGAAAGGGCACTACTTGGGTGCTATTCGTGAAATGCAATAATTGTTGATCGTATTTAAAAAAGAGCTCAGGGTCAATTTCAACTTCTGCTAGGATATTACTATAAGACTACATGTAATGGTCATTAAATTTATTATTTTCACGTCAGTGTCACATCGCAATTTAAATAAAACACATAAAAATATTCACTTTGTACAAACATAACAAACCGATTTGTGTCTACAACTTCAAACCATGACAAAAAGAGAGGCATCGAGTGTGAAAGAGGGTTGTTGTAATGGGGTTGCCGCATAATTGGGTCACACCACTCTTCGTTATCACCGGCCACAAAGCCAAATATTACTTAAGGGTTGTTTACTTGTTTTTGAGGTAGGCCGCCGATAAGTCTTGTCTTTAGAAAAGGGGAATTAACAACTATTATTAGTACGATTTTTGGTGAGAGCTATGCCACAGATTACTTTTAACTTAAGTTTTGATGATTAGGTGTTTTTGGTTTATATGAGTAAACCCACCACGTCTCAACTTTTGTATTGTAGTGAAAAAAAATATAAACAATGAAATGGACGGTTCAACACTTCAACTAAAAAGTAGTTATTAAAAACAACACTTTTAAACCCAAACTGATTCGATTCCGATAAAAAGTAACAAACCAAACCGGTTCATTTCACTTTACTAGAGAAGCGTAACTAAACAATAAAACCACTAGAATACAAAATACGGAGTACAAAATATCTGATTAACTAAAATACAAATTACAAAATATCTCGTTAACTAAAATACTCTCACCTCAAAATAATTGTTTCTCGAAAAACACACTATTTAAAAGAAGGTTTTTTTAAAGTTTTGAGTGATGATACATGACCAGCTAAGATAACAAAGATAAAAAGACACAGATCCACATAAAAGACACTGGTCTGCACTTTAACGCGAATCCTCGATACTTTTTCGTGACCCCTGCAGATTTATGACGCTTAACTCGCGCCCAAGCATGCTAAAAACCCTTAAAAAATATAATTATTACTGCTTTACTCTTCTCTGTTCATAATAATTGCTCACTTGACTTTTTTGTTTTTTTTCAACTGATTGCTAATATTTTTATTTGTGTATATAATACTTGGCGAAAATTATACCAAGTGAAAATATATTTAAACTCAATCTATTCATATATATTCATCAAGATTATATTATACAAACAAAAATATTTTTAATAAAAGTTGAATAAAAACTTAGAAAAGAAAGTGAACAATTATTATAGTGACTATGTAGATTATTCTTTATTTTTCGCAATTAATTAAGTTCTTCTTTAAATTTTATAACAATACTTTCAAGCAAAAATAATATCATAAATTTAATCACACTCATTTAAATATATTTATTACTTCATCTGTTCCAAATTTTATGTCTATTTTAACTTTTTGAATTAAATTTTGACCATAAATATTTTTGTTTGTATTATATAATACTTGATGAAAATTATGTCAATGAAAAAATACATTTAAAACACGATATATTCATATATTTTGCATTAATTATTATAAAATACAAACAAAAATAATTAAAATCAAAGTTAGATTCAAAAAATCTAAATGAACTTAAATTTTGAGACGAAGATACATCTCACAAAAATACGTGAACCAATAATTTGGACGGATAATAATTAACTAAAATACAAAAGATCTAATTGGTCCAGCTAGCTAACCATCAGATACCTCCATAAATAAACAAACAACCTTCCATTTCATTCCACCAAATAAAATCCAAAATAGATCTTCTTTTCCAGATTTTATAAACCTTTTAGTAGTAAAGTTTATAAAATGTCAACATTTTGTTCAAAATCATCATTAATATTCAGACGCAAAATGGCTGAAATACAGCCATTGCTCAACAGCATTTATCTCCAAGTAGAAGATGACGATGAACAGCAGATGATGATCGAACCAGACAAGAATATTGCTACTCGTAGAATCGCTTCGCTCGATGTTTTTCGCGGTTTATCTATCTTCGTATGTTCTTTTCTTTATTTCTTATCAACAGTTTTTGCTTAATAATGTTGATTACTCAACTTATCTGATATCTTAGTTAATGACTTCATGCTAATGTATGTTTTCGCGGTTTATATCTATCTGTGTGTTATTTTTTATATGCGGTTTACTTGTTTTCATAATTACTGAATTTGATTTAGTTAGTGATTATGATCACCAAGATGAAGTGATTTAAGTTTAATTAGTTTAAGGTAAGGCACAACTGTTATGGGTTGTTTGTTTAAGTGGGCTTACAACCTGATTTCGGCTTCTAATTCATAAGCCCAAATTTTTCAGCTTATTTTAAGACTATGTGCTTATATAGGCTTATTTTGTGACTTATATAAGCTTGTAAGTTATGGACATATATAAGCATAATTAGCTTGTACAAGTTTCAAAATAAGCCAGAAAATTCAGGCTTATAATATACAAGCCGAAATCATATAAGCTCGTAAACCCACAAATAAGCTTAAACAAACACCCTCTTATACTAAGATACTACTCCGTAAGACATACATAATTTACTTGTAACTATAATAATAGTTATCGGCCCTCAATATTTAACTTATCTCAAACAACTTTATGTACGACTATTGATGCATACTAAAGGTTCTCAATGGCAAAAACCTTTACTAAATTACACGCCTACAATGTATTTAAGATTGCTAGATGCATGTATACTTGTTTTAGTAAAGTTGACATTTATTGTTTAAATTATGATAGATGCTGCTTAGTTTGCTTGACTTTAGGGTCAAACCACCTATTTTTTAATAGTTAAGTTGACATTAAACTTTGCTCAAAAAGAAAAAGTTGACATTAAACAAATATCGATCAAATTTGCGGTTGCTAGTTGTTAGATATGAACTGATTTTTGCTAGTAGAAAGATGATTTACTAAAAAAAAAAAAAAAAAAAAAAAAAAAAAAACATGACGGTTCATCATCTCATCCTCCAAAAGTTTCATCAAACGGTCCAGTTTCAAACAACACTTTTAACTTTTAATCACAAACTGATTCGATTCGGATAAAAAGTATCAAACCAAACCAAACCGGATCAAGTAACTCAGGAAGCGTAACTAAACCGCAAAACAATAGGCCCACCCACCAAATACAAATATCTGATTGGTCCAGCTAGCTAACAATACAATATGTCAATATACACCCTCCATAAATAAAGAAATAAATAACCCTCACCACTTCTATTTTTAATCAATCCCACTAAATAAAATCCAAACTAGATTTCTTCTTATAATAATAATACATCTTTTGAAATTTTATAAAATAAAGTTTATAAAATGACAACATTTTATTCAAAATCATCATTAATATTCAGACGCAAAATGGCTGAAATACAGCCATTGTTGAACAACATTCGTCTCCAAGTAGAAAATGATGATGATGAAGAGTTGCAGCAGCAACAGCAGTTGATTGCTGATGAAAAGTGCATTAGTGGTAGTAGTCGTAGGATTGCTTCGCTTGATGTTTTTCGCGGTTTATCTATCTTTGTAAGCTGTTTTTTTTATATGTTGTTTATTTGTTTTGATAATTTGATTGGTGGCCTTAGTTAGTGATTATGAATTTATGATCACCTGGATGAAGTGTTATGGGGTGTTTTTTTAAGGATGGGTATAACGCAAACGTGACCGGCAACTCAACGCCACGTATAACACAACCAACATCACCACCTAAATTAGTTGCATGGGGATGGGGACGGGGACGGGGACGGGCACGGGTACCGGAAAACAGGAACATCCTAAAATTTAAGAAACGGGTACGGTAGAGAAACGTCTATGTGTTTTATAATTATTTTAGTATATGGCAAATTGTTTTCCTAAAAAAAATTACACAACATTCAAAAATCCAAACAAATATTACTCATAATCAAGTGAGAGGCTCATCAAGTGAGAGGCTCGCAATTAGTTGTGGTATCCTCGGAGAAAACAAACACTCTCCAATTTTGGCTCATCAAGTGAGAGGCTCGCAAACAATTGCAGTTTCGAACTTTTGAGAATCGGAGATGAAGAATCACGATTATAAGTTTTGGATGGTTTGAAGTTGATGAACTGTGAGTTATGAATCAGTTTATAGATGATTTGTCTTCTACCGACTTGGAAATTAGATAGGTTAATTAAAATTGAAGCATTTTAGTTATTGGGGCATAGGAAACGTGACTTTTGGGCCATAAACGTTTTCCCAAACGTTTCCTAGATAAGGATCGGTGTACCCCAATTAAAGAAACGTTTCCACTTTTCCCGGGAACGTTTCCCAGGCGTAGGTGTTTCCTGTTTCCAAAACGTTTCGGGTACGTGATACGGTATCCCGGCGACGTTTCCCTCCTAGCCTAAATATACCCCACTTATACACAAAAATACCTCACAAAAAGCAATATTACACACACACCCATAAACCGCATCTTCACAAGTTGGTCGGTCTTTAGACCGACTTCTCCATTTTATGCATGAAGGACGCTTTTGGTTGGGGAGGCTAATAGTGATAGACGCGGGGTTGGGTTCTGACGCGTCAAGTTGCACCTTATTACCACCAGCCTAAGGTTATTTGTGTGCTTACACGCTATATGATTTCGGCTTATATTGCGCAATTATTACGGGCTTATATAAGTTTATTCTGACTTATTTTGAGACTGATATAAGCGTTATGGTTGTGTTTGGCGCGGGTTTTATAGACTTATAAGGGCTGAAGTTTTTAAAATAAGTCGGCTTATAAAATAAGCTTTCTTTTTCACAGGATTTTGGAAGCTTTTGTATGCCACAAGCTTCCATAAGCCCAAGCCAATTGAAACAAACTTACGGGGGCTTATAGTTGGTCAAATTACTTAAATACCTTTCAAAATATAATGGATTATCATGCAAAAGATGGAAATGTATCTAAATTTAATTTGATATTTCTTACGAGATTGTACATTGATAAGCTTCAGCTCCAAACTAATTCACAAACAAATTTAAAAAAAAAAAAAAAAAAAAAAAAAAAATCCTCCGCTTCCAACTATAATATAAGCTCCAACTCCATCCCTAGCTCTAGCTCCAGCCCAGCTCCAACCCATTTCGCCAAACATACCCTATAGTTTATACAACTAAATAAGCTATAATAAGCTTATATAAGCCCATAAGTCTCAACATAAACCAGAAAATTCAGAAAATTCAGAATTGCACTTACGTACACGCAAGAGCTTTAATCTAACTACACGCAAACAGTTTATATAATATTGCTAGATGCATGTTTACTTGTTTTAGTAAAGTCGACATGTTTTATTTTAATCACAGGCTCATGAATATGATTATGATAGATACTGGTTTTTTTGGTTGACTTTAGGGCCAAACCACCAATTTTTTAATAGTTAAGTTGACATTAAACAAATATTAATTAAATTTGCTGTTGCTAGTTGTTAGTTGTCATTATTGTTTACTTGATTGTGATTACTAGAAATTAAATGAACTGATTTTTGCTAATCTTTTGGTGTTAAGTTAATAGCAATGGGCAGTAATGCATTTTATATCATATGTAGAATACTAGCAAGTTGACTCAAGTGAGATGAAACACTATTCAAATCAGATAGTTGCCATGTTTTTTCGATATTTAGTGATGTTTGGAAATGATCACTCGTTTCTATATACAAACTACGATCGTTCCTAGTTCCAAAACATATGATTGATGCGACCAAAGTAGATGTGTCAGTGTTAATATTTTGTGTCGTTACATGTTATAATAATACTTTTGAAAAAGTTGCATCGCCTCCTTTAATTGAATCATATCCTAGCAGTTAACGATGGTTTTCCGCTTGTTTTCAGCTTATGGTGTTTGTGGATTATGCTAGCTCGAGTTTACCAATTATTGCTCATGCCCCATGGAACGGTCTGCACTTAGCAGATTTTGTCATGCCTATGTTTCTTTTTGCTGCTGGAGTGTCTCGCGATTGTATACAAGGTGGATTACTTGGCTCGAATTTGAATTGTTAAATAAGTGTTCTAATGGTGAGAGTAACTTAAAACTGAACTCCTTCTTTCTTTCTAAAATATCAGAAAACTGAAAACCGATTTGAAGCCACATGGAAAGCAATAGTAAGAGCAGCAGAGCTTTTTCTTCTCGGTGTTTTCCTTCAAGGTAAATATTGCAGTTCCATCCCGGAGGACATAAATCTGACTTCGATTGCTTTTTAAGCATGTTACTCTTGATATATCAGTATGTTCTAGTTTTTGCTACCGCTGGCAGAATTCTTGCATTATATGCCACTAGTTGTTGGGTTCATATACGATAATGTTGACTTAGAAAGGAAACATCAAAAGACAGTAAATATAAAGAGGGAAAAAGAGTTACTATCAAAGTTTAATGCACCATGCAGTTTGTTTAGTCTTATCCTGTTATATTCAGCACTGAGTATTTAAAAAAGCTGCATTACTCTGTGTTCATCAAAATCTCACGGATGTTACTGAGACATTCTTTCTACAAGTATAAACTAATGATCACAAAATTCCTAATGCTCTTCAGGTGGTTACCTGCACGGGCTTTCTTCTTTAACATACGGTGTTGATGTTGAGACAGTACGTCTACTCGGAATCCTGCAGGTGCCGTTTACTTGGCCCAATTGTTTATGTAACATGTTTCTATATCTTATCATCATTTATCTGATTCTCATGCACTACTGGCACAATTATGAAACAGTAACTTGTTAAGAAAGAAAAGTTGAGGAAGAACTCTTGCATAATAGTATATCCATGGTTGATGGCGTTAATTGTCACGTATCTTCCTTAAATGAAAAAAGCCTTTGACAATTGCATTATAAGGTCCTCAACACAGATGATTCCAAAGGCCTCTAGTTAGGTTAGTTCAGAAACACAGATCTATAAAGCCTTTGAGAGTCTAAGTTACAATATTTTTTATGAAACAGATTGCATTGTTCATGTTAAACATCGACTGAAACATTTCTTTTCCTTTCTGATTTTTTTAATTATTGTGATCATTCCCAGAGGATAGCAATTGGATACTTTGCTGCTGCCGTGTGTGAAATATGGCTTCCCCGTCAAGCCTGGAAGAAAAATACATTCTTAAGGAACTATATTTGGCACTGGTGAGAACATGTATATATCACTAATTAAGACTAACCTCGTGTTCAAGTAATATAACTTAATGTAAAAGAGATAAAAAATGTGAATATAGATGCTCGTCAAAAGCTTAACTCTAAGTCTTTCAATACAGAAACAATTAGACAGGTTTTCTAATCCATGTTGTCGTTGTGGTGTAGGTTTGCTGTAATTTTCTTGTGTGCCATCTACATCGGGTTGACATATGGCTTATACGTTGCAGATTGGCATTTCCGTGACTCATATTCATTATCTTCTCTAATTTCAGAGAATGGAACTACTATTCATACCGTATGACCACTCTCTTGTTCTTCTCATATTCTTTAAATTCCATTTAAATACACCATGCTGTCTAGTCATGCATCTAACTTGTTAAAGACAGATGTTAGCATTTTAATAAACCACTATTTGGTGTAATGGACAAAATGAATGGAAGGGAAAAAAATAACCGTCTCATTAATGTTAGCAAATGTTGTTCTCGAGTATAGGTGACATGTTCTGTTAGAGGTGATCTTGGGCCTGCCTGCAATGCTGCTGGAATGATCGATCGGTATGTTCTTGGCATGGATCATCTATACCAAAAGCCTGTTTACAGAAACCTGAAGGTATTCTACTGCAGGAAGAATGGTTCACAGTTTGTAGTTAGATGTTGTGCAGTTGATCATTTTCTGTGTAGTGTATATAATGATGTTATCTGTGTGCAGGAGTGTCAGATATCTAAGGGTAGCCAAGTTCGGAATCTTCACCTTCATGGTGCTATGCTCCTTTTGAACCTGAAGGCATTTTAAGGTAACAATATTTCATCTAGCTCGGGCGATACAGCTATCTTGAGTATTTACATTGCACATGCTGGTTAAGGGACATTTGGCCAACTTTAGATGTTAAACAAACAAGTTTTGATTACAAAAATTGATATGACTAAATATTTTATTTTTGAATAAATATACCCAGCTATTATGGTGAAAGCCGAAAGGTCAGGTAACTTATGCAAATACTTAAATCTCTATGACAAAACTGTGACAATGCACGTTTCAGTTCTCTCCTATATACAAGTTCTGAGGGAATACCGGTTTGATATTCAAAGCTAGTGCACCGGTTTACAGATTTTTTTTTTTTTTTGGTTTACAGATATTTTCTGTTCCCACATATTGAAATAAAGCTTTAGACCAAATACATATGTTATCTTGGTCCCCAAACGTGTTATTAAAAAAAGGTCGCATAATTATATTGGATCTTGTACAGCTAATGACATGGTTGGAATCTTCAATGTGCAGTTCTTTAACAGCTTCTGTGGCCTGCATTATTGGACTACAGTATGGTCACATTTTGACTGAATTACAGGTGAATCTCATTTCTTCTTCATGATTATATTATAACATGGTGAATATATGCATGTATTTTCTCAAACTATATATTTATTAGCGATTGTGCATGATCATAGAAAACATTACTTTTATATTGATGGTTGTTAGCTCGTAATTATTGAGTACGCCATGGAGTTTTAATTTAAGCTCGAGAAGTTCATATTACTGTGGCTTTCAACCTCTAATATGTTATCTATCCCCAAAAACTTGAAGAATAATATGATGAAGTGGTATACCATTTTGTTGCAGGGCCATAAAAATCGACTTTGTAACTGGTTTGTCATGTCAGTATTGTTTCTGGTTACTGGATCCATACTTGCGCTCATAGGTATGCTTTTTGAATCCATTTTTATACTAATGACAGTTATAGGGGGCAAATTTGACCCATTGAATCGTGAATGGTTCGATTGAGTTATTGTTTTATCTCTAGTTTGTCAGACGGGGGAAAAGTTTAGCAGAAAGGAATTGGGTCAAACGGTTATAGACTAGAGAGTCTCCAAAATTTTGTTTTAATGCATAAAATCTCCTAAGAAATTAGATTGTTCTTGAAAATTTATTGTAATCATATATGAAACTAATATATTATAAAAAAATCTACAACTACTTGAAAAAAGTGTTTCGAGTCAACCGTTTTAGTTTAAAAGCTGACATGAATATATTTGTTGTCCAAAGCGGGTTTACTCATCTTTTTTACTTTAAATTTCTAATCAGTTATCAAATACTGTAATATTTTAGAAAGAAATTCTTCAATGACAAATCATGGATTTATTAGTTGTAAACATAATATTTTCCGCTTTCTATTATTCTCAGGTATCCCCTTGAACAAATCTTTGTACACTATCAGTTACCTGCTGGTAACATCAGCAGCATCAGGGATCACTTTTTGTGCATTATACTTACTCGTAAGTACCTTTTACTCCCGTTAGCATGAACATGGACACATAAAATGAAAATGACTAACTGAATGGACCCTTTGGTGTAGCTAATCCAGTTGGTTAGCAGTTTTATTATCTATTATCGTTTGCTAGAAAAGGTTTACATATTCTGTAGTTAAAATTAGATTTTGACGTGCAGTGCTCATGAAACATTATCTTATTTTGCATGTTTACAGGTAGATGTTTACGGATGGAGGTGTAGCTTTCACATTCGAATGGATGGGGAAACATTCTTTAAGCATTTTTGTTCTCGTTACATCAAACTTAATTGTCATTGCGCTTCAAGGGTTCTATTGGAAATCACCTCATAATAACATTGTACGTATTTTATTTCTTGTAGCATATTCTGAAAACGCATACCCCCGCGTCCATATGAAAATTGCAACCTTCGCACACGTTAAAAATCTTTATCTTTGACTTGTCACTTCTAATAAACTGTTGCTTTTCTAAAGAATGTAAAAATGAAAATTATACTCGACAACAAAAGAGTAACCTGAGATAAAAAGTTTAAACTACATTTTAAGTTTTATGTCGCCAAAGTAGTATATGAATTAACTGTCTTTCTTTTTGTTAAATTCTTGATACTCAGTCTTTTCTTCTTATATGTCTTAACAGATCTACTGGATTGTACACATTGTACAAAAATAGCATCTCTATGTAACTTGTTTTGCACATAGGTAAGCGTAAGTCATTCTTTCCTATACACCATTGATGCGGAATTAGTCGATATGAACAACTCTTAGATCATAACAAGAGTAGCGCAATTTTACCATATAGTTATGCATAACTTCTATGCTAATTCTTGAGAGATGATGTGGTAGTCAAGGCTTGTGTATTCTTGCTACAATTACATTCCCTGAATCATAGAAAGAAAACAAAATGACAAGAATCTTATTGTAGTCTCTCTTGTAGAACCCATACCATGTTTTGTTTCAATATATTTTTCTTTGGATTTATTGTAATCTCCATTTTGGATTTATTAATCAATGATGGAGTCAAAATATTTAAAACATCATGGTATGAAATTTTACAACAAACAATTTTCGGTGCCGTTATTTGTACTTCAAACTGAACTTATAAAATATGGTATGAATGTTTGATAACCAAATGGTTTTATTGCATGTTTAGCATAGTTCATACTTCATAATAATTCCCAAACAATGTAATTCGAAAACAAAATTATGAAATTTGAGTGGTATTTCAGTTCTTAGTTTTCCTGAACATTAATGAAGTAAATGGGTCATCCAAAAGTGGCTGTAGTTAGTTTTTTGGGTACCTATAATTTCTTAACTTTTGACCGACTAATTCGGGTTTGAACCCACCACCATATAGATGCAAAAATGAACTAAAACTTTCCTCTTTTAAGGGAAGTTTGACGTGGCCACGTCAGAGTTATTTGCACAAAACATGTATCAAAATTGTGATTTCTCAACGAACTGACAAGTTGAAAATGGCTCTAGTTACTCCTGGATGGTCCCATTTTTATACAGAAGCTATTGACTTGGTACTTTGAAGGTGTTGAAGGTACAGCTAGTATTAGCTCCCATTTGATTTGAATTGTTCCCCCTTTTTATTCAACTAAAGGTATCGGTTATTCTTACCCTCTAAGAGCATGGGGTACCTTAGGTGTCATCCTGCTCGTGTTGTGGTAAAGTGCTCTCATATCTATCACTTTTTACCATAACATCAGAATTTATCATAACACCAAAAACACTCATTCCTCATATCACATTAAAATCTGGTGCCATGGTGCATCCTATTGCCCCACACATAACCCATTAAAATACAAATACAATACAAAAAACATAAAAAATAAACCGAAAATGCCAAGTTCGGTGTGCTCGTTGCATGCTCCCGAAAATGCCACACGAAAACTCAGCGTACCTTGGTCTCTAAATGGATTTTGGCACCCTCTTTCCTTTTCTTTGAGTAAATTGCATTTTTGGTCCCTAAGGTATGGTCAAATTACAGGTTTCGTCCTTAATGTTTTGAAAGTGCAGCAATAGTCCTCATTTTGAATGTTTTGTTGCATGTTTGGTCTTTAAATTATAGATTTAGTCCCTAAAAGTTTGATTGTTTCAGTTCGTGTTTGGTCCTTAAATCATAGACAGACCAAACATGCAAAGAAACCTTCAAATGAAGATTATCATTGTGACTTTCAAACGTTAGACGAAACCCGCAATTTAACCATACCTTAAGGACCAAAAATGCAATTTACTCATTTTCTTTTAATAATCTTGTTTTCATTACAAACTACAGAACTAAAAGTACGAAACATAAAATATAAAACTAAAAAATCAAAAGTATTAAAAAACAATAAATACGAAATAAAAAACGATAAAAAACGGTCTTATTCTGTCAACAAAGCGGGTAAAATGTGAAGTAAAAAATGCCACCATCCAATAAGGATGTACACCACTTTAACTAAAATTGTTTTTATTGTTTTTTTCTACCGATATCATCATTTTAGTTGTAAGTTGTCTTCCATCTCGACAAACTTTTTATGAAAGTGCTTGTTGTGCGAGAAAGTTCATCTATATTATAATTTTTGATTGGACATATCATATAAAGTCTACACTTTAATGAAGTACTAATTGTGTTTTCTTTTAAATAAAAAGGAAAAAAAAATTGTAATGGATCAATTATGAATACAAAAATTGTTTTGCTTAGTGGAACTTAATCATGGATTCGCTTTTACTTGAAAATATGAAAACATTATTTCAAAATTAAATAATTATTTATGATTTTACCATCAACTACTACTTTTTCACGGTCTCAAAAGAGTATCTATAAACAAAAAATGAACAAATTATGATATATGTAAATAATCAATGATGTTAGTTTTGATTGATAGAAAATCATTTTTATCTTCATAATTAATATAGAAATGATAAATGAGTTGTGAATGCAAATTTTGATTAAAATGATAAAGTAAAAATATCAATCATAATTATTGTTAATATATAAAAAGAATAGACACTTATATTGAAACAAACAAAAATAGTAAAATTGATACTTTTTTATGAGAAGGGAGTATGTCATTTTTTTATATACAGATTTTTGTGATTTTGTATGATACATCTGCTTACGTGAATTTTGATTTTTATAAACTTAATACGTTAACGGTATCCAAAAATCAAAAGAACACATAAATAATCGTATGGATAGCGTTATTTAGCAAACTCTGGCAAGATAAAACATAGTGTGTAATCTGTCATGAATTGTTTGGAATGATTAAAACTAATTGAATGATCTGAGTGTAATTATTGAGGATTATAGAGTTCATATCCAATGATAACCTTGACAACCAATTTTTCGGTTGTGTCATATACACTCCTTTTGCCATAAACGACCAACATGCCACGCTACACAAGTTTTTTAATTAACCATATAATTATATAAAAGAAAGAAAATTAGTGTTTTATGCTAATTTTTTAACAAAGTTTTATGCTAAGGAAGTCGCCCAAATGTTACAGTTAAAAATAATAACGAAATAGAACATGTTGAATTTCCAAACTGTCTTCTTTTCTTCTATATTTATATTAACTTGTTTGGATTAGAAGGAAATGTAAAAAGGATTATTCTTTGTATCTTTGCTTAAGAATCCTCCTAGAGGATAATATATACTTCAATTATGCTTATCAATCAAACTGACAACCACAAAATGTGCTTCATTCTTTAATGGTTCCAAGTTTGATTCATTTAGGATGTTATGAATGATTTCCTTAAGTATTATTACTCGTGTGTTTGTAGTATGACTACAATCGTATGCAATGACGGACCCAAATCAAAAGTCTCGAGTTTTATTTTGTGAAAAGTAAAAAAAAAAAAAATGTAATTTAAAAATAAAAGACGATGTTCATTAAAAAAATCAGTACATAACTTTACATTACACAAGAAAAATCCATGAGGTTTTCACGCATAACTAAAAACACTCCATGGTCCGTCTCTGATTGTACATTTTAGCACGTATAAGTTTTTTTATGCGATTAATAATACAATGATTAAATTGTTAATTATTTGACACATTTAAAGTTGAAAATAATGGTCACTACTCACGACTAATGTTAACTGAACGTTACATCACCTTATTTTTTTCATCACTTTTATCTCACAAGTCATTATTCAGCACTAACGACTTTTAATAACAAAAAACAATAAATAGGCGGGGAGAAGCCATTGTTTAGCTCGACCTCGTAACCACAAGGAGCCCAACCACGATCCCAAGTCCCAACACCACGCCATCACTATGATGGCTAGTTACAAAGCCGACCCCAAGCAACTTGACGCAGAGCTATCTTGACACCACTACGCATGCTCTAACAATATATCAACAAACCAACTAATAATGATGCATAGATTGGGTGCGTTTAGTTAAAAAAGGGAATTACTATTGGTTTACAAACCCATCACCTTCGGTGGGTTTAGAAATTGCATACTTTGTAGGGTTTGATACCCATATTTAAACACCAAACCAACAAACCAAACGAATACAATAAGAACGATAATCATTACTTAATACCCATACCCTCATACCAAACACCCCCTTAGTCATACGTGTTAGCAAAATATATATTATGGCTCGTTAGTGTATTGATTTACTATTGTACCTAGACCATTGTAGTGTTATTTATACACAATATTGTAACACATATTGATCAATAAAAAGATAACCAATTACAAAACATATCCGCGTAAGCTCAGACTTCTTCTGCTACTTAAGAATAACAATAAGAGAAAGACAAAAAAAGACAAAATCTTTTTGAGGTCCCCATCATGGTCGTTTTTAAGCCAATTCTCAAACGGTCATGAAGAATCAAGAACTCAAGAACTCCATCAAACGCTTGACACATGTCCAACTCCGCAACTACTCAATCACTGAACTCCACCCAAAACTCGACACGTGTCCAATTTTTATAATAAAATATGTGTGATTTGATGTTTTGTCCTATTATTAAAATAAAGAAACGTCTAAAATACCCATTACTTTTATAATAAAATATTCTTTCTTTCTTTACACTTATCAACCCACATTAATCTTCATCATCCTCATTTTTCTTTTCCGATTCCTAAGACTATATTCCGCCAAATTTTTTTCTTCCAAATTTTTGTACTGTTCCAAGATTTATAAGTAGAAATAGTAGTCCCAAAAATTACAGTGCATATGTAAGCAAACAATAAATATAATTCCAACTATAAATATCAAGTCTTTGGTATCACAAATCACATAGTCACTATCCAAAAGAACACAAACATATATTCAAGTTCTTGCATTTAAGAAATATGGGAGCAGGTGATGACTGAGATGATGACGAGACCGTGATGAAACGGAGACCGTGATGATGACCGGAGAAACGGAGACATGATGACCGGAGATGGAACGATGATGGTGCCAATGAAACGGAGACCGTGATGATGACCGGAGATGGAACAGTTAAGTGGAGATGATGACCGGAGAAAACAATCCTCGATAGATTTCGTCTTTTGCCTTTGTTTGAATCATACACTTAACTTTTACTCAGAACACAAAAGATTTTTTTTCTTGCTTTTTGCAACTTGAACCACAACAGTCCCATACCACTTTTTATGAAACAAATCACAAACTAAAAACACTCTTTTTGTCTTCGTTAACTCGGCTTCAAGATCTAAGTTGGCTTTAAGATCTTTATCAAGGTCTCGGTAGGTGTAAATCGATTCATATATATTTTCTATTTCTCTCACACACAAAGAAATGAGGAGATGTGTCAAGAGTTGTGTGGGTGAAAAAGAAAAAGTAAGTGAAAGCGCTTTAAGATAAGAAGATAGTAAAAAGGGTATTTTGACATTTTAACAAAAATAATATATTATAATAGTTAAATGTATTGTCTTGATAAAGGACACTTGTCAAGATTCACTTGAACATGGAATACAGTTGCTTGCTTCTTCCATTTTAAGAATCATTTAAAACGACCACGATGTGACCTCAAAAAGATTTTTCTTTCTAACAATAAAGTGGCGCTTTATTACATCGATAACCTAAAGTGAAATAAGATATAAACTTGAACTATACTGAATCATATATGTTTGATAATATCGCTTTATATGCAAACTAATAAAAATACGACCCTCTTTAAGTGGAGCCTGCAAGAACCAAGACCCGTGTCAGACACCCATCCGAGCCCCTCTTAGGCTAGTCCCATCATGACTCAGACGACTGGTCATCCAAATACCACGCCGCCTTTCTCTCTCCAATGACCGACACGACCCGGATGCCCCAATGACGGCGACCCAAGGTTTTTTTTTTTTTTTTTAAATCAAACATTTTTAACATTAAATTTAAATTTCATTCAAATTAAAAACATTACATTACGAAATTTAAAAAAAAAAAAAAAAAATTACACGAATTAAACAACGTTAAACGTTATAAAACTCTTCATCGCCTTCGCCATCGCCACTATCGACTGATTCATCGCTTCGATGTTTGCGTAAACATTACAATACAAAACATTATCAATTGTATTTCATGATTTCGTTAGAATTCATTGATCAATATAGATGAAATGAAATGAATCGTGGTGTGGTTGAAAGTTTGGTATTTATAGAGTGGTAATTTGGTTTAAAAAGTTTTTTTTTTTTTGTTTAAAGTTGCAAATGGTCATATTTTTACATTAATAGCGAATTAAAGTGAGAAAATGTGGACGTTACATCGGTTGGTTTCAGACCGACGTTTGAAATTGACGCCGACCGCTTTCAAGAACCGACCACCACATACGAGGCAACCGATCTCAACATCGGTTGAGGACTAATATTTTGGATACCCAACCGATTTAAAACAATCGAATGCGACCAGCCTTAAAACATCCATACCTCCATATTGAGTATAGTACAGTTTCGTATGTGAAGTGAATCAAGTAGAAGTAAATGTAGGTAGGTTGAAACCGAGTCTCTATCGAGTTGGAGCACTTGGGTCCCATATTTTGAGTAGCCAAACAACATAAGGTCCCAATTGTCATTATGATAAGATTTGCAACAAAATACGATAAATATGACGTCGCTTTCGTTTTACTATTTTGACGAAAAAAATAAATCATTTTGCGTTTAAATAATTGCAATTTTTAAGTACTAATTCTAAATTTGAATTAAACAAATAAAGTAATAATCTTATTCACATGAATCGTTTCAAATATAACTCTTTCAAGTAAAATGGATTGATGTTATGTTTTCAAAGGTCAAATAATCTAAACATTTGTGTTTGCTTTATAATTGTAACTTTGATATACACCCGACAAGAAGTTTTTAGTCTCTACTAAAAAAACCATATCATTATACTCGAATTTCAGAAAATTACAACTGAAGAATCATTAAAAAAATACGATGATAAGAGGTTTCTCAAAACCAAAATATAGTTTAGTTTTCATTAACTAACGTTAATACTTGTCTTGACGTGTCTAAAGTAACATTAAACATCATTACGTATCACATGGTTTGTATATGTTTCTTTGTTGTGTACTTATTTCCTATGTAAAAACCGTATCCTTTAGCCCTTGATCATGTCAAAATCACGTAAATTTTCGAAGCTGCCCTGTAGGCACTCGTTAGCTAGAAGCCAAAAGAAAACCACGTCACTTGACCGTTAACTTTAACAAAAGGAAAAGAAAATAGTCAAAATACACAAAAGGTTTAAAAGGATTTCGAAAACACGCGAAGTCTCCGGAAAGATGGAGGCATTTCGTGTCCTTTTCTTATTTGAATTATGTTACACTCATAAGTTGATAAGAAACAAATACTCGTATGATTAAAGTATGACCCTTTTGATTATTTTAAGTCATCATCACGCTACAGATGAACATAATTATCGATTGACTATGCCTTATCAATAATAACTTGAAGAAGTTTCGACATAATTGTTCTATGTTTATTTTTCCTAATTACAACCAGCAAAAAGGTTTATGGTATGGACATATGGTCCCCCTATGTGTTTAGGTACGTTTGTTTTTAGCTTTCGACAACTAAACAAAGCTGCAACTCCTAGTATTTTAGACTAGAAGTCAAGAAACCAATATATTGAACTCAGCGTCATTTCACTTTTCTCTCTTCTAACTTCATCTCACACCCACTTACTTATTTATGGATAAGGTCATTTTAACTTCACATTTCATTAAAATACACACTTTATAAAAATATACCTCACTAAATATCTCACATACACTTACAAACCAAATAAATAACTATAAAACAAATTAGTGAAGCCCACATCACACCATGTGACTTAAGGTGAACCGTTCACCTAGTTTATGCTGGAAATGCAACTCGCGCATCACCCTATACAATGGACAAGGGAATATCGTGTGACTTGGTGTTCACCTTAGACAAACTCACCCCTTTGCCTTCTAGTTTTGGTTATAACATAATAGTGGTTGGCTCAAGTAGTGTGATCATTTTAATCAACAGAAAGAAAGTTGATCTTTTCATATGCGTATGGCCAATGTAAGGGTGCTAAAACTATGGAATCGTCGAAGTAGTTAGTTATCTTATTAGAATTTTGTTTTCGGTTCCACTCTTTAGGGCCGGTCATAGTGGTATGCCTCCCAGACTTCCACTACAACTTTGGTCATGTGTGAGAGGCCGAGAAACACCCTTCCCGGTCACAAACTCGATTAACAAATAAAATTGAGAGTGAATATATTTTTGAGTGTGGCATGTGTATTTTAATATTTAAATAAGTACGAATATTGTGTATTGGTAAATATTTAGCAAAGGTTAGAAGATTGTGAGATGAGTAAGTTAGAGAGAATGAATGATAAGTGGATGATAAGGTTTTGATGAGTCACCATTACATTTAATCTAATGCCAACTCTAAGGTCAATATGTCATTAGTCGATTTAAGGCTACCCTAATAATGCCTCAACCTACTAGGTTGGAGGAGGTCAGACCAGGTTAGATTGTTGTGGAGATGAGGGTTGGAGGAGGTTGAAGGGATGTGGGTTGGGTCTCAACCGATCGAGATGAGGGTCGAGTGTTTGTTTTGCGTGTGTGCTGTGATTTAATTATTTAAAGTTTATTTTGTGTGATGTTTTTATAACAGAGGCCGACTTATCATCTTGCAAAAGGTTGTGTGTGGGTCGCATGGAAGAAAGTTGATGTCTTAGGAAAAACGAAGGTCATTAAAGTCATATTGGGGTAATTTAAGTCGTCATGGCAACTAATCCTGGTGAAATTGTAATAAAAGAACTTCGTGTTAGGATTGCTTGTCAAATAGAAGTTTTTGTATATGAATACATAATATATGAAATTCTTACTTTGTGTAGAATGTCATTATAAAAGTTGGTAATGAGGATTAATCAAGCAATGATTTACATCCATTGCTTTACTCCAAGTATTCAAATTCTTAAGTTACTTAACCATATTTTGTTTTTGAAAGGCACTTAACCATGTAACTTTTAAAAGCTTTCTAAAGTTAAAAAGTCAGTAAAGGTTTAATCTTATTTTACTTGCACATCAACAAGGTTCCCTATGTTATAAAAGGTCTATGTCCATTACTCCTCACCACAAGAAGGGTAACATGGCAATACAACTACACATTTACTTTCTTATCTTAGACGAAAGGACACAGTGTGAAAAAAATCAATGTCTTGAAGTCTTTCAAACAGATTTTGTTTCTACAATTTCGGAACAAAGAAAGTGGTTAATTTAATGAATACTTAGAGCGGACGGTGTGGTCATTGCAGTGTTTCACGCTACCGACGTGAGCGCTGGTGGTCACCATGCCGGCCGTTCTTCGTTAATGTTTCATGGTGGATATTGAAATCGTGGGACGACGGTTAAACTTCCGACAAAGAACGATTTTTCTTTTTTTTTCTCTCTTTTTTTTGTTTTAAGATTTGTAAAGTTTTATATAATAAGGTGAAGGTGAAGAGTTATTGATTTGGAAAGGTTCAGTGAGATCGAATTTCCGTTAAACAAAAAAAATCAAACTGAAAGATTAACTAAAACATGAAATACATAATGTTTTAAACATTAAAACTACAGAGGATCCCTAAAACAACATAAAATATGAAATACATAATAAAACTATTAAACACTTAAAAACGAGTCATCCGAGTCCAAACCATCATCACTGTTTATTGGAGAATAAAACTCCCCATTAACGATCGACTCCAAGAAGTATGTGTTGTTTTTTTCTTAATCGTGTTGCTTTTTATTCCCGTGACGTGTTGCTTTTTTCCCGATCTTGTTGTTTTTTTTTTTCCGTGATCGCTGTTGCTTTTTATTATCACATGCATGTATTGATTTTTAATTGAACGAAACGAATTTATTTAGCTTTTTATTCGGAAGTGAAAATCAATAAAAAATAAAGTGGTAGTGGTGCGCCGCCTGAAACGAAGTTGGCGTCATATGTTATGAGTGAGGAGGGGTTTGTTGCATTGGTTGTGAAACGATGACCGACGCTTGATGTGAGGCCGTGACGACGAAACTTTCACTTCGTCATGACACCTTGCTCTCTTATACTACTATAGGATATGATCCTCTTTGCTGACATATCATTGACATGGAGTTTTAAGATCATTTATTTTGTTTAGCATCCGATGTGCCCTAGTACTTTCACCATGGCCCATGAACTCACATGTGACACCCCATTCAATAAAAAGATAGGGTCCAAATAGACACGATAAAAAGTTGAAGGACATGCTTAGAACTATATTAAAAGCAACAAAACCAACGACACCAATTTTAGCTGTTATAAATTCCAAACTAGGGAAAATACGATAAGTGGGGTCATTGGTCTATGCATTTAGCCGTTGTACAAAGTGAGGTGTATGATAGGCTGTCAAAGAAGTGCCCACAGGGGATTAGCCCCTGCACACCCCAAAGAACCACTGATTATCTTTGCACATGGTCTTTGCTGTACTCCTGGACCCCACTTTTCCACTACTCTTCAAGCTTTTATTATTTTCAAAAATAGTCCCTTTTATTATTGCTAAATTACTATTAACCCCTTGAACAAAGTGGTTTAGCTTAACACAGAGCATTTTGAACATGAACACAAGCATGCGTTTCGTTAATCGAATATGAGTGTCCTAATGATAATGCTAGTTCAGATCATCATATTTTTTTTACAGTTTTCATGTCTATACTTCAAAAAATATAAAACTCGAAACACAATGTTCAATATTTCATCAGTTGATGTAAATTCTCGACCGATCAAAGATCTGTTGTACATATGAATCTCGTCAAGATAGTAATCCACATGTATTTGACCTCAATACTTAATCGACATAAAAAAAACTTTTCTCTCTTTCTTGTTAGTTCATGTTTCTTGGTTATCCTGTTCACAGAATCATTTATACCATGCCTATTTGGTGGTTCATTGGTATGTAGCTCTTTGCTAGCTCAGTTGCTCCTTTTAAGAAATTGCTATCTTCACTTTAAGTCTTTAAGAAAAAGCCTAACTAAATAACGTACTTATGTAGTACTTTAATGGCCTAATTTAGCCAATAAGCCTTTTTATAAGATTCCATTCCCAAATAACATGACCTCAAAAGCCTCAATAACAACCAACCTAAACCACAAGGACCATAACACAAACAACCACCAAACTCCTCACAATTCAAAAAATCCCCAAACTACCCTTCCAACTTATCCAAACACCAAATCATTTCCCTCTTATAAAAACACCCACCCACCACCTTTCCAAAACACACACAAAAAGCAAGAAAAAAACACAAACACAAAAACCATGTCAAAAGAAGTGAGTGAAACAGGAGAAACAGCAAGAAGAGACTATGTGGACCCACCACCAGCTCCACTGCTTGACATGGGGGAGCTTAAGCTCTGGTCATTTTATAGAGCTTTGATTGCTGAGTTTGTTGCTACACTCTTGTTTCTTTATGTAACTGTTGCAACTGTTATTGGTTACAAGAAGGAGACTGACCCATGTGGTGGTGTTGGTATTCTTGGTATTGCATGGGCTTTTGGTGGCATGATCTTTGTTCTTGTTTACTGCACTGCTGGTATTTCTGGTATGATCTTTAAAACATTTCTCACTTTCTGTTTTTAGTCTTGCTTTTATGTTTAGCTTATCATACATGTTTAGTACTTTAGTTTTGAGTTTTTGTGACATGTAGCATACTTTTAGTTTTCTTTAATTTTAGTCATTTACATATATGTTCTACTTTAGTTACTACTAGTATTAAAGTTTATAACTTTATACTAATCTGAGATTTTTTAACATGACCATAATACCCCGGAAAGTATGCATACTTGCTATGAGCTAACTGCTAAGCGAAGTATTCTAGGGTTATTATGGTCATTTAGTTAAAAAAAAATACCAAAAGGAAGTGTATATTGACATAAAACATTAATGGAAGTACCTTAAGGGTGTTTGTTTAGGCTTGTTTTTCAAGCTTATAATCTTATTTGGTTTTGTCTTTTGTTTCATAAGCTTATTGTTTCGGTTTAATTTGAAACTTTCTCAAAACTTTCAAAGCAAGCCGGAAGAAATGAACTTATGCGCTGAAAGCAGAATCACAAAAACTCGCAAGCCCAAAAAAAGGCTACAATAAACACTCCCAATATGACTTATAAACCCATTTAAGGTTTTTGACCCAAGGTAATTTGACCATAGTACCCTTGAAATTAGTTGCACTTGCATGTTTTATACTCATCTAAAATTTTTGAAGCATCATGATTAAAATTTGCAAAGTTAAATTACTGTATTTTTTGAAACCCATGTCCAGATGTGAAATTAGCAATACCCTTGAAGGAAATCTAATCTTTGTATGTCTAAACTAGGTGGACACATCAACCCTGCTGTTACATTTGGGCTATTCTTGGCAAGAAAGGTGTCTTTGATCAGGGCACTTGGCTACATGGTTGCACAATGTTTAGGTGCAATAAGTGGTGTTGGTTTGGTTAAAGCCTTTATGAAATCCTACTACAACAGATTAGGTGGGGGTGCAAACTCAATAGCACCAGGGTACAACAAGGGTACTGCTCTTGGTGCTGAGATTATTGGTACATTTGTACTTGTCTACACTGTTTTCTCAGCTACTGACCCTAAAAGGAGTGCACGTGACTCTCACGTTCCTGTATGTGTTACTAGTACTTGTAAACTTTTGTTGTTTATGATGTGTGTTGTTTGTATGTAGTGTATTGAAAGTTGTGTTTTTTGTGTGTTTAGGTTTTGGCTCCATTGCCTATTGGTTTTGCTGTGTTTATGGTGCATTTGGCTACTATTCCTATTACTGGAACTGGTATCAACCCTGCTAGAAGCTTTGGTGCTGCTGTTATTTACAACAATGAGAATGTTTGGGATGATCAAGTAAGTTTTTCGACTTATTTTTGCGACATAGTGTTAATTCTTGTAAAAATTGTGTAACTAGTCAATATTTGTTTATAACAACTTGTACATTGTCTATGACAGTTTGCACAATGTGTAATGATAGTATTGTAGATTATCTAGTGTTGTACAATGTAATTATTGTACAATGTACAATGATACTGTAGTATTTTATTGTAGCACATTGTTTGATTTAGAGTATAGCTAGTACTACGTAAATGTTAAGTTATAAATGGTGTGTGTGTGTTGGTGCAGTGGATTTTCTGGGTTGGACCATTTGTGGGAGCATTGGCAGCAGCTGCATACCATCAATACATTTTGAGAGCTGCAGCTATCAAGGCCTTGGGTTCATTCAGGAGCAACCCCACAAACTAAGAGGATGGGCATTTGTGTCTACTAAATTATTTCTTCATTTATCAACTTTATTCTATCTATGATTGTGTATTACTTATGAGAGGTATGAAGAATGGATGTTTGAATTAGTTTGCTTTTTATTAAAACTAGGTTTGGTTGTGTATTTATTTGGTCTTGATTAGTGGAAATGGCGGTGTTGTTTGGTTCTACCTGTTTTTGTATCCTTGTTAATATCTTGTTTATGTTGTGTCTATCTTGCTGTACATTGGCATGGTTACTATAAAATTATTCCCTTGAGGAAAAAATTATATTGTTTGTCTGCGGTAATTATATCTTGATTAGTCTTTACTGTATAAGTTATCCGACAAGGTTTTATTGAAAGTTACACGTTTGCAACACTTCTACATACGGCCTTAAACCAAGTCTTAAATACTACTTATAATTCTGAAGATGAATATTGCATTGACAGAGTTCTACACTGCTACTTCTATACCCAGCGGCAAAGATAGAATATCCTGTTGTTGTTGTTTGGTCATGCTATGGTACCAAGGGTGATCGCGTATGACCCCCCCGGCACCTACACAAGTTAGGCGTGGACCAAACACGACTGTGTAGCAGTCCCGGTACTCACATACGGCCTTAAACCAAGTCTTAAATACTACTTATAATTCTGAAGATGAATATTGCATTGACAGAGTTCTACACTGCTACTTCTATACTCAGCGGCAAAGATAGAATATCTTGTTGTTGTTGTTTGGTCATGCTACGGTACCAAGGGTGATCACAGATGACCCCCCCCGGCACCTACACAAGTTGGGCGTGGACCAAACACGACTGTGTAGCAGTCCCGGTACTCACATGGGTCGGTCGCGGACTAGACACACACACCGACAATGGTTTCCGCGGATAGTAGATACGTCCGAGGAAGGACACACCCGCCCAAATTAAGGGTAGGAATCTCACTGCACTGCGCATTACAAACCGCATCCCCAAAGGGAAAGTGACAACTCCCGCCTAAAACATCGTCACACAACAACGGACAAGCTCCGAGTTGACTTACGCCACCCTCACTTCCAAGTTGCCGCCTCACGGCTCGCGACTCGAGAACACGATGAAAAGGTCAACCATATAAACAGTGCCTCGCCACTATTCAAACCAGAACACTTACATACTCTCTCTAGAACCAACTTTATCTCTAAAACTATCACTTACCTCACGCCGGAGGTCGACCGCGAACCCCGCTCCGCGCGAGACTAACGGTTGATTTTCTTAGCAGCTTACAATCAAGAATCTCACTTAATACAAGATCTGCTTTCCGAGGAGTTAGCCTACACTAATCTTCATCGTGAGCGCCTGTAATCAGACAATGTTGGCGCCATCCGCGGGACCAAAGGACATAACCTGCTTCCAAAAAAATAAAACCTAATGAGCACTTTGGCGAAACCCTCCCTTCTCCCGAACCGTCCACGGTCGAAACACGGAGGAATGAAAAGTGCAAGACACGTAACAATGCCACTTTAATACCGCGACAGACGCGTCAATAAGCGGAGTTCTCGCGAAGGCACTACCATCGATCTTGCCCTTCATGGCGTAAAAGGTCCATCGTGAAAAATCGACCGGTCAAACCCTACTGATTTCGACGATGAGGCTAGAAATGAGAAATCTCGAGAACACGCCCTAATACTCGCCCAAAGATCCGAAAGAAAAGAGGCACCCAAAGGAGGCGCCGCCGCCCTAGCGCCAGTCGCACCGCCGAGTATTCCAAGTCACGGGTGTCTTCTCGAGACTCAGCGAATGAGACGATGGGGTTCTAGAGAAAGAGCCATTGAAACCAAGAGGTCATGACCGGATGTATTCTCAAGATCGAAAAGGAACGTCCGCGACGTGTCCACGAGACTTGGTGACCAAAACCAACCGTGTTCTCCAGACTCAAAGAAAAGGTTACTTCCCATAGGCAATGCAAAAGAGAAGCAAAGAAGCGAAGTAAACGGGACATGACCGAAAAGGATTCGGTCGATAGACACCAACGGCCGAGCGCTACCCACCTGCAGGCTTCCCACCAAGTCCGCAGAGAGAAACATATCACTGTGCAGCAGAGAACCAAGGAAGTGTCTCCGGAAGCGAGGAAAGCACTCGGAGAACACCGAAGTCCACCCCAAAAGTAAGAAACGGAATCGATGACCTCTACTCCCGTGATGACGCGGTCGACACGGACCCCTTTACCCGTCAGATACGGAATTTTGAGTTCCTGAAAGAACAAGAATGCCACCACATTAGAACGTATGACGGACAGAGATCCGGAGGATCATCTCAAGATCTTCCGCATCATGCGGCCAAAGTGGAAAGATGGGTCATGCCCACACGGTGCCACATGTTTAACTCCACCTTGTAGGCACGCCCGCGGTGGTTTGATGAGTCAGCGTCCGAAAGCATTGACAACTTTGAGGATTTGAGGTCGAGTTTTCTCTCATACTTCCTACAAGAAGAAGTATACGAAAGATCCCGTGAATTACACCACATAAAGCAATGGGAAGTGGAGTCCACTAAGCATTCGTGGAACGCTTCAAGACAGAGAGCATGTATGCGAAGGGAGCCCCAGAGCGCATGAGTGTCTCGCTTTATGCACGGGATAACGAACCCGAATCGATCAGAGGCTCAATGACAACATTCCCGCCGCAGGATGAAATGTGGAAGGTCGTGAAAGCATTCCTCGAGGTGAGGTGGCCGCGCCAACCACCAAAGAAAAGCACTCCCAAGGAAGAACCAGATGGAGGATGTAAAAGCATCCAGATCTTTGAAAGAAAAGTGGAGTTCAAGACCCGCTAGGGTCGGAGAGAAGAGGGGACAGTTCACCCCTCACAAAGACGCCAAAAGAAATCTCGCCATGGATACGGTCAATTCACGCCCCCCGCCAATGTCCAAATTTTGGTCGAGTCTAGGAATAAAGACAAGCATCGTGACTTTCACAGAGAAAAGGGCACAACACGGATGAATGCTATCAACAAAGAAACAGACAGAGGAGGCAACAGTCCGGACAAATTTCTGACATCTTGTCAAAGAAATCAAGAATGGAGCACAAAAGAATGGTGGTCCCAAGGGCGAAAGAGGATACCGCGACAAAAGGACAAAGCCCACGCCATATACATGGTCCACACTTGCAACGGTCACCAAACCAAGTCGGGCCCATACGCGGTCTCAACATGGAAATATCTTTTCCCGTATCCGGAGATGATCGGGACGACCACCACCGGTGATCAAGGCGGATGTAGAAGGTGCACAATTCACGTGATGTACGCGGATAACGGAAGCGCTTGAAGTTCTATACGAGCATTGCTTCAACAAGCTAAGCCCGACATCCGCAAAGACTAACCCCGCTCATCACCACTATTGGGTTTCAAAGGAGAACTCTCATGGCCGCTAGGCGCATCCTCTCGAAGTAACATCGAGACGAGGAAGGTCACCAAGGCTTGGATGAACTTCATGGTGGTACGATCTCCCTCCCCTTACAACGGATAATTGACGTCCGGGATTAGCCGCTGAGAATAGTGCCATCCACGGCGCACGGGATGCTAAAATTTCCTACCGTGGCGGAGTCGCGACTTTGCACAAGGACAAGGCGGTCCCAGCTGAATGCGTAATGGTCATGGAACCGTAACCCTACCATACAACCACGAGGCAGAGGTGAAGGAAGGAGTCGCGGTGGCAATCAACCCCATTTCCCGACCAAACGATCACCATAGGGGGTTGAGCGAGAAAGGAAAGAAGAGCCTCGCGACCTACCAAGAATAACTTGGATATCTTTGCTTGGGAGCCCTCCGACATGACTGGAGTTCCACGGACAATCGCAGAACACAAACTGAATGTCAGGGATGGTTATGACCCTGTACGACAAAAGAAGAGAGGGCAGGCCCCGGAGAGAAACAAAGCCATCAATGAAGATGTTACCAAGCTAGTTGCAGCAGAGATCATGAAAGAAGTACACTACCACGACTGGTTGTCTAACCCCGTTCTCATCAAAAAGAGTGACGGAACCTGGAGAATGTGTGTAGACTTCAAAGACCGAACAAAGCTCGTCTAAAGATTGCTATCCTCACGGAGATCGATCGAAGGTCGAATCCTCTCATGGATACCCATTTAAATGCTTCCTTGATGCATACAAAGGGTATCACCATATACAAATGACAATGGGATGAGGAGAAACAACATTTCACACAAACCAGGGCATCTTCTCACACACCAAATGCCTTTCGGCCTAAAGAATGTCGGCGCCACATACCAAAGGCTCGTGGACAAAGCGCTTGAGAAGCGATTGAAGAAATTTGAAGTGTACGTGGATGATCTAGTCATCAAGAGCCATTCGTAAGAGGAAGTACTTAGGATATCAAGGAAACCTTCACGACTCGAGGAATATCAACATGAAACTTAACCCCAAAATGCACGCTCGAGCGGAGCAAGGATGTTTCGGGTCATGTGGTGAGCAAGGAAGGCATCGAGCTTGCCCTGACAAATCATGGTCAGTAGCTACCCTCAAATCTCCGACAACCAAAAAGGAAGTACAATCTTTGAATGGAAAGTTAGCCGCCTCAGCCGTTTACGTCCAAGTCACCAGAAAAGTCCCTCCCGCTCTTTAAGACATCAAGAAATGCATTAAAAGAGCGACTTTATCGACGATCGAGGCGGAGCAAGCGCTCAAAGAAATGAAGGAGCACATAGCCAACTTGCCAATGGTCATCGCCCACGCCCAAAGGAGGAATTAATTATGTACTTAGCCGCGCCCCAAGAAGCCGCGAGCGCGGTTTTGTTGGCACAGTGGAGTCGAGACAACGCCCACAGTATTATTCGCCGCCGCTACTTAAAGGGCCCGGAGGTGAATTACACTCCAATTGAGAAGCTTGTCCTGGCGCTAGTATATGCATCCCGCAGGTTGCGGCGATACTTCCAAGCACACCCAGTGGCGGTCATCACGGACCAGCCACTGAAGCAAGTCTTGACTAAGACAGAAAAGAGTGGAAGAATGGCCGGATGGGCAATAGAGCTGGACGAACATGACATCACCTTTCGACCCCGGACAGCCATAAAAGGACAAGTACTAGCAGACTTCATTGCTGAAATCCCAGAAGAAGAAACTCTTGACGAGAAAAAAGACCATCAACAATACTCGGAACCGTGGAAACTATTCATGGACGGATCTTCGTGCATGGAAGGGTCCGGAGCAGGTTTAATCCTGACAAACCCAGAGGGGCAAGAGTTCACCTACGCCCTCCGTTTTGAATTTGAGGCATCCAACAACGGCCGAGCACGAGGCACTAATCGCAGGACTAAGGATTGCCGAACAAATGCGGTAAAAGATTTATCAAGAAATGTGGACTCCGCCTCGTGGCAAATCGATAAACGGAGCATACGAGGCGGGAGGAAAGCATGGCGCTACTTGGCAAAGGCCAAAGCATTGATCAGGGGTTCCTGACGCTTCCATCGATGCATTCCCTGAGCCAAAACAAACAAGCAGACGCGCTAAGCAAAATTGCATCCACCAGCTTTGCCCACCTGACAAAACAGGTCCTTGTGGAAGTCTTAAAAGAAAAATCCATCGAAGAAAAGGAGGTACTGGCAATTGTGGAAGAAGACGGGGATACGTGGATGACACCCCTGATCGAGTATCTGAGGGATGAAATACTACCGGCGGATGACAACAAGGCAAGAAAACTGCGGATCAAGTCGAGGCAGTACACATTGAGAGACGGAATCCTATTCCAGAAATCTTTCCTAGAACCATGGCCCCGATGTGTAGGCCCCACCCAAGCCAACTACGTGCTGCGAGAGATCCACGAAGGGTCGTGTAGCATGCACTCAGGCCCAAGAGCGGTGGTAGCTAAAGCAATTAGATCCGGATATTACTGTCCGACGATGCATAGGGACGCACGATAGCTAATACAGAAGTGCGAAGATTGCCAAGTCCACCGCCTTGCATCAAGAATCCGCAAAGAAAATCACCCCAATCACCTCTCCTCGCCTTTTTCGCTGGGTATAGACATCCGCAGACCTTTCCCGTAAGGACCCGCCGGTGAAGTTTATGATTGTAGCGATAGACTACTTCACCAAATGGATCGAAGCCAAACCCTCGCCTCCATCACCGAAGACAAGTGAAGAAGTTTGTTTGGGACAACATAGTCCGTCGCTCGCTTGCCGGAGAGATAGTGTCGGACAATGGAAAGCGGCCCGCGACAACCCATTCAAGGATTGGTGCCAGAAGCTCAACATCAAACAACGGTTTGCGTCGGTGAAACATCCACAGGCAAATGGGCTGGTCGAAAGCGCGAACAAAAGTCTGGGAGAAGGAATCAAAGCAAGGCTGGAGAAAGGAAGCAAAGACTGGGTGGAAGAAGTGCCGCATGTGCTATGGGCACATAGAACCATGATCAAAACAAGCAACGGGGAAACCCCATTTTCTCTTACATATGGCACCGAGGCGCTTATCCCGCTTGAGATTGGAATGCCAAGTCTCCAATGTACCAGAAACCAAATCTCCAACGCACCGAAGCTCACGCTAAATTTGGACATCCTGAAGAAAAAGAGAAGTCGCGCCATTGAAGAAGCGCAAACAAAGCAAGGATGGAGGGTACTACAACGCCAAAGTACGAAGCACGGCCTTCAGACCCGGAGAATTTGTCTACCGCAGCAACGAAGCTAGTAGAGCGGAAGACACTGGAAAGCTTGGCCTAAAGTGGGAAGGGCCATATGAAGTGATGGAAGCAATAGGGAATGGAACGTACAAGCTCAGAGGCGTGGATGGAGGGATACTCCCAAGAACATGGAACATCCGCAACTGGAGGAAATGTTACATCTAAGCGTAAGTAGGTTTTCCTCGTCTCTTGTAAGTTGATCGCGGATCAGGTCCGGACAACAGGGGAACTTTAAATTTACATGTTTCTTATCTCTATTGTAATGTTTTCTAAGTAATGAAACGTAGATGCCTGGCCCGCTCTACAAATTTTCCAAAATAAAGATTCAATCACAATTTCACTTTTGCATCTCACATATTTCTCACATCCGCGACAAACAGTGTCGCACATAAAGGACGAGCAACCTCAAAATTGACTCTGGCATATAAGTGGTATTGCAAGCCCATTGACCATTGTTTGATACCCCGACCCCAAAGTGCGCCAAGGGTACAACTCAAAGCCCGAACAACTAACTCCGCAAATAAATAAAGGAATATGTGTACAACCAAGTCAAAATTTCCATTAAACACGCAAGCCTTTTTATAGTACACGGGGCATACCCCCACCATAAAATGGCGGCGCAAGGCAACCACGACAAACATAAACAAAGGTAAAGCTTCAATAGGTGGAAAAGGCGGCATAGTCTAAATGTCACCATAAGAGACTACCTCAAGCATTCCCAGCACCATCAAGAACACTTGTGTCAAACATATCATCGTGGGCAACCTGTTCCTCTTCTTCCTTTTCATCCTCCCCGGTAGGGCCAGTGACCGCGGATGAAGGGGTTGGACCAGGTGGAACAATCACCATAGAAGGCTCCCCGGTAGAAGTCACCTGGTGAACAACATCTGAAACAGCCAAATCCGGATTCCAGAGATCAAACTTCGCACCCTTCAGCGTTCCTTCTTCTCCTTGTAGGCGGAAATGGTACGAGGACGCCTAGTAATAGTCTGCAGCAGAGAATTAGGAAGAAAAATCTCCTCTGTTGTCGGGGGATTAAAGACAAAGTCCCCCGAGCCGCTGGGTCTCTCCTCTTGCAGCACCAGCTGCGACATAAGGAATTCTAAAGAAGAATCCTTGCAAGCTTCTAAGGAATCAAGGAGTGGGAAAGGGACGTCGCTAAGGCGTATCACCGATTCACGATAGATCTCATTTGCTCGCGGATTGTAGGCTTTAATCTGTTCCAGCTTAACACCTTTGGATCCATGCACAACCCCTGCCTCCAAACCCTGCCTCAAACCTTCCGCAATTGCCTTGCTTATGCAATCACCCAGGCGCGTTTGCAACTCCTCAGACTGTTTAAAGGCCATCCACGCTCTGCGGAAACCATGCCCAATCACCCACCGCTTTCCTTCAATGGCAAAAGAGTGCTCGAAATAAGTCCTCATCAAAATCGCGGTTCGCCCCGCCAACCTCGATCCAACCGAGCGAGTTGACCATCATACTCATCATGACTCTCTTCACACTCCTTCAATTTTTCCTCCAAAGAATCCTCGCACCCTTCACCGTTCTTAAGCTCATCACAAACAGAGGTAAGTCCGGCCACCTTACCCTTCAATTCAGCATTCTCAACAGTCAAATTAGCCAACTGTTCATCCTTAGGAGCAATCATGCCTTCCAACTGCGCCACGCGCTCCCTCAATCTCTTCATCTCCCCGGACTCAGACTCAAGCTGCCCAACACGCTCACGGAGCTCCTTAGCCTCTGCAGCCTTGGTTTCCAACTCCTGAACCCTACCCTTCAAAGCCTCAACCCTTTTATCCCTCCTTTCAAGCCTCTTGTTCAACTTATTGGTTTGGTTTAGTTCAAATTCCAGCCGCAGGCGCACTTCGGAAGACATGCAGGCCTGCTGCATGGTCACGGTGTTATAATGCTCCAACAAGTATGCGCATATTACGCAGCTGATGATAACCGGGAGTGGCAAGATTATCCAAGATGTTCGGCTGCACTCCAACCATCGTCCATGCGGAAATCGCTGGTAGGAGCCACTGGGACATACACATTCTGGCTTCGCTGCTCCACGGATAGAGACTCGTAAAGTCATCATCCGAGGCCGCAGGACGATGGATGATTGGTCCCGGGCGGAGACTCGACCCCAAAACATTCTCATGCCGCAATGGTGGTGGCCGGACGGACCGTAAATCGCCAGATCCAAATTTTCTTGAGGAACACCGTAGATATCTTGAAGTAGCATCCGATCCGCTCAAGATCCGAGGTAGCCTCGTAAGAAATATTGGTTACGACTAGCGGACGAGGTCCGAATCGACTCGCGCAAAGCTCCATAAGAGGAGTAGGCCTCATAATGCATCCCCGCATGACTTAATAACATTTAGATTTTTTTAAAAATAAAAATAAAAAATGTCTTACCAAGAAGGGACCCAAGATCCTTCTCCCAAGACAAGAGTAACTCTTCTTCTCCTGCTGTTTGGAAGGAACATCAAGCCTAACCTTTTCTTCTTCCTGGCCGCCTTCACATTATCCACAATAGTCTCTTGGACTAACGAGATCAGATTCTCGGAAGGCTCTATAACACGATTAGCAGTCTCATCCTGCAGCGTCGGCTCACCTTCTTGTAGAGTTCTCTCTCCGAATGTCACCTCAAAAGGATCTGGCTGGTTAATGAAAGCAAAGAGAGACATATCTGCAAACAAAAATACACAAGTTAACAAGATGCAAAGGAAGAGACAATAAGACGCGACAAACCCTAAAAATAAAATCCCACCCTCAGTATCCGAAGCCTTAAAGGTAGGCCGCGCCGTCGCATCATCCCAGGCACGACTAAGGCCAATCACGGACAGGAATGGCTCCGGAAACTTCTTAAACGGAGCACGTTGCGTATCAAGGAAATGTAACAACTCCATGTCAATACCATCGTCAGCCGGGGGTGGGTCACGGTCAACGGAGACCTTCTCATTCCACGAGATGGCCAAGGGAAACTGATGAGTGTCTAAATACTCATCATTTTTGTACCATTTTAAATGCCAAAAACATTTAAAAACACTAAGAAATGCATCAAAATGATAAAAATATCACAAATAAGTGTTTTATGTGTTTTAAATGCAAAATGCCAAAATCGATGAAAACTTATCAAGTTTGCATAATTGGCGCTTTAGTCCCCAAGTTTCAAAAGTTGTCAAAACTAGTCCCCGTAATTCAAAAACTTGTAAAAATATCATTCAAGGTCCCTGAAATATTCTAAGTTGTCAAAATAGTCCTTGAATGAATCTTTGAGCAAATGGCGTAAAAGGTCCTTAAACTTTTGTAAATGCCAAAATGGTCCTCTACTTTGAATTTTAAGGCGATTTGGTCCTCAAGGTTTATTTTGGAAGAAAAAGTCAACAATGGTCCTTGGGTTTCACAAGTTGTCACAACCGGTCCTCGAGAGAAAAGATTGAAGAAATTACAATATTGGTCCCTCAAGTTTCAAAAATAACACAAATAGTCCTCGGATACTTTAAAATGGAAAATTATCTTTTATGGTCCTTGTACTAATGAAACTTGGCAAGTTTAACCCTTGTATTACCTTTGGAAAAGTTGACAGTTTCAGTCCTTTATTTTCAGAAAATTACATGAATGGTCCTTGTGTTAATAAACCTAAACAAACGGACCCTTGGTTTTTATTAACCCAAACCCAACCCTTTTATTTAACTCAGGTCCAATAACTAAACAAGCCCAAAACCCACGGTTTAAAATTAAAAACCGCCATCCACTGTTCATGTATCTCTCCCACGACGGCAAACCAAAACCAGTGGTTTTCACCACCACCTCACCACCTTTCCACCTCACCCCTACCTTTACACCTCTCTACCCACTCCCCTAACACCTCCACATCCCACCAAATTGCATTAAATAGAATAAACCTGCTCAAAGACTTTTTCCCGCCAAAATGACAAATGGATGGTTTTGATGAAATTGAAGAATCCAATGGTTGGAAATAGGTGGGAAAGATTTAGAGGTCGACACAAACTCATAAAGATCAATATAAATCAAGAAAGGAGTAGTATGGAGAAGTATGTAGAGTAATTTAGCTTTTTACTTGTCGTAGGTAGTGTAACTTAAATTCCAAAGTAACTTAAAGCTTTCCAATACTTTGTAAAGTTATTTCAAAGTATTAAGAACTTATTTTCGCTTCAATTTCGGTTGTGTTTATGAATTCGCTTTATGCAATATTTTGTTAAAAATCTCATATAAGCTTAAAATCAATTGTAGTGGATGATAAGGATTCAAAAGCTCTCATAAGCTCTATAAAGCTTTTAAAAGTTTTAGAAACAATAATTTTTAGTTTAAAGTTAAAACCAAAATACCAAAAATTCATATAAAATAGTTATAAAATCAAAATCATTGCATATGGTGAAGGGCTCAAGCGTGGTAATCTCTTGATTGCTTTTGGGTTGAAGCTTTGTGGAAAGCTATTAGAGTAATATTGATACTTGGTTCATGGTCTTGGGTCGGAAAGCGCTTGTAAGCTCTTTATAAGCATTTTAGCTTTTCAATTTGCTTAAGTCATCTCTTAGCTTAAATATGTGTATCTTTATGTTTCCTAGTTATAGTTAAGGAAATTATACATTAAATCAAGTTGCTTGTTCTTTTAATTTGTAATTGTTAAAAGTTTTAGTTTGACGCTTTTATTAGCATAATTGCCATTTTTAGTTTAATGATGTCATTGTTGTTGTTTAGTGCTTATATAGTCTCAATAAGTTATAATATAAAGTCTTAAATCGCTTGGGATTAATCTTGGAATCCTTTGAAAAACTTCATAGCAAATTCTATAAAGGGGTGTTTGATTCTCTGTTAATGGTGTTAGAGGTTGTTTATATTATTGCTTGTTGTTGTTAATCGTTAACTGCTATACTACTATCTAAGAACTCAAGGCAAGCATAAAACTTGTCCTCACTTTTAAAAAGTCAAATTCATCTTTAATATCACCTTATTACTTAATCCGTTAGGATTGATAGTGTGAAATTCACCATATTAGCTTAAAAATTGTTAACATAGCTTAATTACATCTTATTATAGTCTAATACAACATATTCAACAATTAGAGGTGATCAAAATTCATTTAAGTCAACTTAGTTCATTTCTTTAAAAGTCAAAATTTTCTTAAGTGCGCTTTTGAATAAAATTTAGAATTTTAATGTGTGTTTAATATTGAGATTTAGCCTATAATCTCTTGGGATATTAATATTCAATTGCTCATCTTCCTAATAGTATTTTTTATAATTTATGTTTAGCTTATTTAATAGCTTATTTCTTAGCTTATTTGAACCACTTGTCTAAAAATGTGTCCTGTGCACAGATTTAAGAGCTTTTTCACAAGCTTGTCAAAAGCTCTTAGGTACTCTTAAGCTTGTGTTATTTAGCTTTTAGGATAGCTTACCTACCCATGTCATAGTCTCAGTGCTTATTTTTCACTTTGCAGCTTATCTAATAAGCCTGCTAGTGGCTTTTTATCTTGTCCATTTCAATTAGTACACCAATCAATCAGTGGTTACCAGCTTTTTCAAAAGCTTCTCACAAGCTAATTAGTGTAACCCAATCTTTGTAAATTAGTTTTTTAGAAAGCCTAGCTGGTATACTTGCTAGTTCCATTGCTTATTTTCATTTCCAAGCTTATTGCATAAGCATAAATTAGCCTCCAAAGTTGTCCCAAAACCTGTTTGGTTATTCAAGATAACTGGATTGCTTATCTGGTTCATGTGGCTTATTTTGTGCTTATTTTTAAGTCATTATGCTTTCTCAGTTGTCATATTAGCTTATTATAAGTTTCTTAGCTTATTTTCATTTATTTTGTGCTTATTTCTAGCTTATTAGCCATTTTGGCTTATCCTTGTGCTTATTCTAAATTCTTGCACAACTGTTAAGTAAACATAAGCTTAATCTGAGCTTATTAGTTGTTTTCATATAAAGTTATAGTTTTAAAATTTGCTTATTATCATTAGCTTAATTAGTTCCAAAAAAGAAAAATCCAAAAAATAAAAAATTTTGCAAAAAGCCAGTGCTGGGATTCGAACCCTGGCCACCCAGCTCACCACGCACACACACTACCAACTGCCCTTGGGACTTTGACTGGTTATCCTTTGCACTATTTAATACTTACCCCTTGTTTTCCATTTAGCTTATACGTGTAACTTAGCTTATTTACAGCTTATTCAAATAAGTTGTCACATCCTTTTTATTTTTCTTAGCTTTATATTGTTATAAAGTATTTTATAAAAAGTTTCGAATTTTCTAAATAGTTTTAGTATTTTAATCATTTAATTAGTTTAAAATAGTATTTAATTCATAATAAAAATATAAAAGTCAAAAATATAAATCTTTTTCTAAAATTTTCTTTGTCATATAGTAAGTAAGAAAATTGTTTTTACATTCGTAGGACTTTTATTTTACAAATTTTACGCTTTTACTTACGCACTGCTGTAATTTTTACATATAACGCTTTCATTCTAGGTCACGCTTTTAGGTAATTTAGGTTTACGCTCAATTAAAATAGTTTATTTAATATATTTTGTTTTAGAAATCTAGAAAATCCAACTTTAAAAATAGTGATAGCATTTATTTAATATAATTTAGCTTTTCAATTCTCTTTAATTTGCATTTAAGCCCTCAGAATTTACAAACTTTTCTTTAGGTATAATTATTCCAAATTCACAAACCTTTTCCCATTCAATATCACCCGATCACAAATTTTTAGTATTACAGATTTCACACCTCGTTGGGACTTAACGACCTGGGGAAACACTATACTCTCCTCTAGATCTTCATTGCATTGGTTTTAGACAGTTTGAATTTTATTACGGTTGACCATTCACAAGTGGTTAGCTTGTGTGATAAACTTGACTGTCTGAATCGAACCAGAAACACGATCTCGTCAACCCAAAAGAAATACTCCTTCCAATTCTTTACAGAATCTAAGGAGCGGTATAACAAACCCAAGACGATCAACCACTTAGGACCCTTACGCCTTCTAGGTCATCCACCCATCTTTCATCCCGAGTAGTAAAATTTCCTAAAGAAAGATACAGGGGGTTCCGCCATGAACGCTGCAAAGGATCTCAAAGTGACTAATCCTAGCGGCTAACAACACAGATAGTCATGATAAATGGATCCGAAATACTCCAAAACTCTACATAGGAACGCGGAAAGGGGTATCCTATAATTGCAAAACTCAAAAAACCTAGTATACACACCTATCTTACCCTGAGGGGCATCCCTTATGGTATCATTTGGACCAGGAAGAAGAGGGTGAACAGTCGAAGGGATATGATATTTAGAGCAAAATCACTTAAATCTTTCTGCGATAACTTACAGGTAAAATCGCTTAAAAGTTTCTTAGCCATGGAACTACAATGAGGAAAGAAAAACCTAACCTGATAAAGTAGGGACGCAAACAAAGAACTTGGTAGACGTTTTTTTTTCAAGATGAAATGACAACAAGAGCCAAGAAAGTAAAAGAGGGTATTTATAATCCCCAGAGGTAAGACCAACGGGTCAATCGAACGGTCAAAAACGCCACGCCTCCGACTCAGAACCAACGGTCTAGATCTGCTTAGATCAACTGACGTGATGGAAGCGCCAAAACGCCATGTCACCGAAACATGCGGCTATGGCGGTTCGCGAATCCCAGGGACACAGTAACGCTTATCCTTGGTATGTGGGAAAGTACAGTCAAGAGTGATTAGATTTCCTGCGACACACCCGACCGCTGATGGACGGAATAACTTAGTCTAGTAGCACTTGTACCAAGACCGACAAGCACAACTAGACTGGGGGGACTTGATCGCGTATGACCCCCCGGCACCTACACAAGTTGGGCGTGGACCAAACACGACGTAGTAGCGCCCCAGATTACATGGGTCGGTCGCGGACTAGACACACACACCGACAATGGTTACTAAACCATTCCGCGGATAGTAGATACGTCCGAGGAAGGACACACCCGCGCCCAACATTAAGGGTAGGGAATCTCACTGCACTCAGCGCACACACTGCATTCCCAAAGGGAAAGCTGACAACTCCCGCCTAAAACATCATTGTCACAACAACAGACAAGCTCGAGTTGACTTACGCCACTCCCCACTTCCAAGTTGTCGCTCTCATGGCTCGTGACCTTAAGATCACGACGAAAAGGTCAACCATATAAATAGGGCCTCGCCACTATTCAAACGATAACACTTACATACTCTCTCTCTAGAACCAACTTTATCTCTAAAACTATCACTTACCTCACGCTGAGGTTGATCATGGAACCCCATTCATGCTGTGAGACTAACGTGTTGATTTTCTTAGCGTACTTACAATCAAGAATCTCACTTAATACAAGATCTGCTTTCCGAGGAGTTAGCCTACACTAATCTTCACTGTGAGCGCCTTAATTGTATTAACAAAGGGAATATATCAACTCCTTCGCAACAACCTTGCTTCAAGAGTACAGATAGATTATGACAAAGAGTTGTTGAGTTTGAGTATTACTATTACCTATTTACACATGTTACAATGCTTGACCACAAGGTTAAAGTGATATCCCAACTCAAGTTTAGCTTAGTTCATCCCTTAAAAGTACAGCCCAAATTGAAATGTCATCTTGTTTAATACTGTTTATTTTCTATCTTCATGGTCTAAACTTGGTTTGTCTCTTGTTTTGCAGTAGCAATGTATCAATAGGAGAGAGACCGGGTGCGTGATCCATGGGTTGGTTGCCTAGCGTCGGCTCTGTTGGAAAATTTAGTACACTTGTGAGATTAGTTCACACCTGGTAATGGGTCAGGAGGTACGGAGTGTACACCCACAAGGTCCCTGAACACCTAGACTCTATAGTGGTGAGATTCACAAGTTAATACTGTTAGTATTAAAGTTAGTACTGCTAGGCAAAGTTAATACTGTTAGTGTGTTGGAAAATTTAGTACACTTGTGAGATTAGTTCACACCTGGTAACGGGTCAGGAGGTACGGAGTGTATACCCATAAGGTCCCTGAACACCTCGACTTTTAGTGGAAAGTAATGCTAGTTAAAAGTATCGCTAGTGGAAAGTATCGCTAGTATTATAAAGCATCGCTAGTGAAAGTGTTAATACAAATAAGCCAGAAAACGCTTATTTATATTTTACGATCTTCTAATGTTTTGTCGATAACAAAAGTAAGATCATTTTAAGGAAACAAATAAAACACGAAATGGTTTGAACTAATAGTTTTATAACACACTTACGCTTTCACATAAAACACTAAAACTAGTATAAGTGATTTTATGACTTAGATACATATGTACAACAACTAGTGTTTACATATCGGGTTAAACATATACTTAAACTAAGTATACCAAAATGGGTAAAACTAAGTGTATGCTAAATTGGGTAAATACAAGTATATACAAAAGGTTAAATACTAGCAAATGGTTTTGACCCATAACCCATGGTTTTATATATACCACTTAACCAAGTACATTGTATCTAGAAAGAAAACCATGGATCAACCCATAACCCATGACCCATAACCAAAATACCCATGGGCAACGAGGAGCGGACCACGGATCCCTAGCTTTGTGCTAGCCGATCCTAGTGGAAGGGATCCGTGATCCGGAAACAGTAGGTTTTTCCTCTATAAATAGTGAGCCATTTCTTCATTATATCTCACCCTCTCTAACATACTTTCTCCCCGAGTTAAATTCACTAACCTTAGATCCAAGAGATCTATGTTTGTAGTTTTGTTTTGTGTGATCTTTAAGTTCCTCTTAAAGGGAAGATCACCACCTTTGAAGTCAAGCAAGCTCAAGTCCATGAGTTGCTAAGCTTCCTCATCATCAAGGCTATTGAAGTCCTCTTGTTGATGATCCATTTCTTTCTTCAAAGAAGCGAGTGTTAAAGACATTAGTGAAAGATGTCTCAAGTGTCAAGACGAAGATATTAGTGAAGGGTATCTATCGCCTATAGGATAAGCACTGTGGTAGGTGCTTAGAAGTCAAGACAAGAAGCATTAGTGAAAGGTGCTTAGAAGTGAAGACACAAGACATTAATGAAAGGTGTCTTGTAGATCTAATCAAAGACATTAGTGAAAGGTGTCTTGTAGATCTAATCAAAGGCATTAGTGAAAGGTGCCTTAGATGTACATTCGATATGGTGTGTTTCATGTACTAGATAGACTAGCATTAGATCCAAGGATATTGATGTCCTCGATGATGTTGTAAAGGAGTAGATCTCCTTTGGGATTAGTCGTTGGTGTAGTGTGGTAGTAGTTCCTCCATTGCAATGGAACTAGGTACTTAGCCTAGTACCCAATAAAGGGTAGGCGACGCCGAAGGTGTAGTTCACCTAAGGTGTGAAAGAACTCGTGGTTAGCCTAGCACCGTATAAAGGGTAGGCGACGCTGTGTTAGGTGTGGTTCGCCTTGGTGTGAAAGAACCTGTGATTTAGCTTTGTACCGAAAAAGATTAAGCGACGCCAGAAGGCTTCTCCGCCATAAGGAGATTGGTGTAGTGATTACAAACTCTCGAGTAGGTGACTTGGGAGTGGAGTAGGCAAGGAAGGTGTCCTTGTAGCCGAACCACTATAAATACTGCGTTGTGGTTTTGTGCTTTTACTCTTATCTCTTCATTATATATCTTTATATGCTTGTTTATCAACATCCAACATACACAACCAAATAGATTGACATAAGTTGATCTAAATAGTTTAAAAGGAAGTTTTAATTGGTAAACTATTCAACCCCCTTCTAGTTTTCCACAATTGGTATCGAGCTTCGCTACCAAGTTTCTTGAAGTATATTGTACTTTAAAAACTTGATACGATCCATAGTTAATTGAAAACTACAAAGAAGGTTTTTCATAAAAACAAACACCATGTTTTTTTCTTCAAAACTATATGTTCGATGTTGAGTTGATAACAACATTTTCTTTTAAATATATATATTTTTCATTTAATTGCACTAATCTTCTTTGTGATATTGATTAGTCAAAGCTCATACCCACCAAGCTTTAGGAGACGCTGGTAACAAGAATACCTTCCTAAGAAGGTATCTTAAACGCAAAGGAGCGGAATCGCTCAAGTGACATTTGTCATTTGTAAAGACATTCCTAAGTGCATTCGAGGTATGAATTTCTACTTATATCTAAATGATATTTGTTTAGTATATAAGTGCTATTTGCTAGGCTTTTATTTGAGAAGATTTTTGTGTTTACACATGATTTACATATAGCTCGTTAGAAGCTCGCTTCTCACATACGTGTTATTTTTCTCGCCTATAGTCATAGTATATAGAGCTTATGTTTTATTTCTTCTAATAAAACAAAACACTAATTTCAAAAATTCCTCCTTCCCTATTAATAAACCCACTGACGCCACTTTTTCAATCCTCACTTTTCAAATTTTCCAATTTCAAAAATTCCTCTCATTCAAAAACTTCATCTTCCTCCTCATTCCATCTCTTCCTAAACCAAGAAGATCCGTCATCAACATGGTTTACATCGCACTCGTGCTCATCGCCCTAACACTCATCGCACTTGTGTTCCCTATGATGAAGTTCACATACGAGACATTTACTTTGTGTTGTTAATCTATATTGGGGTCATATACCCAATCCTTTGTATCATCCTTAGCATTGAAATGCAATATTATTGATAATCTATGATATCTAGGATGTTTGTGTTATTATGTGTGTTTCATTTCTTTTGATCTATATGTGTTATATTCTTTCGTGATACATTTGATGTCATGCTAAAAGAAAATGTAAGATAAAACATACTTCTGGGTACAACAACCATAAAACCTATGTTTTTATTAAAATGGTTCTCATATTACGCATCCACGGATCCTGAAAGTTACAATAGCCGATCCCTTTGAAAAGGAACCGGGGATCCGTCCCCACTGAAAAACAGCTTTTCATGCAAAATTAAAAGCCACTATCTTTCTAAAAGTAATAATCCACTAGTGTTTTAAAATCATGAGTTAGCTAAATACTAAAAAAAAAAAAAAACCATTGTTAATAGAATATCTAGTAAAACGTTAGATTATTATAGGTTAACCATAAACGCCTTCCTTATTAACCCATCACTTCTATAGGTTCAACTATGACGCATGAATACGAAGTTTAATTTTTCACTCACTAGCGCCTACACCCGAACATTTCCTCGAGCCCAACACACCGCAATCATGTCCCGGTTCAATAATCTCGAAAACCGTACTTCCATAAAGGACGATGTAGACACCTCTACAATTCAAGAAGGTATCAATACCTCCTTCCGAGCCATAGGACTAGAATGTCTTCTTGAAATAAACGAAAAGATATGTCCAAGGTTCATAATGGAATTCTTCCGCAAGTGGAACTCGCTCAGAACGAGGATCGCTTTCATCTCTTTGGTTTTATATCAAAACCAAAATTCACTTTAAGCCTTGGGCATTTTGCTCACATCCTCCGAATTCCAAACCATGGACAATGCGCCTTCACCAAGATTGGTCTCTTGATTCTCTCTTCAACTTTCGTGAAGAAAATAATCCATATTGTTCACACATACCCTCCTAAGATTTAACGCGCATGATATGCAAACCTCGACCATATTACTCCAATCTAAACATTATCCATACACGGATATCCGAGAAGAGTATAAGCTGTTGTTCTCATTCTACGTGAAAATGTTTGAGTCTTAGGGAAATCGAGATATTCTTCCCGCTTGTCAGGTTTACATGTTGTAATCGCTTGCTAACACAACAACCATACAATCTCGCCTACTTCTTCGCAAGGCGAATTGCAAACCTTCAAGGCTCCAAGGATAAACTCATCCCTTATGGAATGTTCTTGACACGCCTATCACAATGTTATGCACTTCCATCCTCAATTTCAAAGTCCGCTGTACGCATTTCAGAACAAGATGATGGAACCGCTTAAACATATCTCTCATGAAGACCTTCTTCATTCTTGATTCCACCAATACCCATCAAACACATAATGATCCTCCTAGCGAAGACACTCAAGGAACCTAGAATAGTCAAATAGGATCAATTCTACTCTACTCATTAGTTATCAATGTAATCCTATCTCTTTCATGAAATAAAACATCTTACATTTGATATCCTAGTTTTAGAACTCCTTTAAACAAAACTTGGAATATAATGCACTGTCATGATCATTGCATACCTTTAGTAAAGGTTCTGTCTAGCAGATAGACGGATCCCAAATGTTGTACTAAACGGATCCCTACATCTAGGGAACCATGGATCCCAAGAAATGTAAAATGCAATTGCAAGCATTACATGTCAAACACACCCTTTTGAACACCTTACACTAAGCTAAACATAGTGTCTTAAGATTGATTAAAGACTTTATCAAAGATAGGTTGACCTTTCCCACTCATTCCAACTCACATAGATCACCCTCTAAGACTTTGTTAAGATCTACCATTTCAATCCATCACTCTTCCGCTCTCAAAACTCACACTTCATTTTTTACTTGATCCCTCACAACTAGGTTAGAAATCCTTCGATTATGACAATATTGATCATTAATCAACCTCACCTCAAAATTGATCAAAGTTGATCAAATCCTAGTTTTTCCCATCTCAAAACCATTAGGATATTTTCCAAAACACAATCCTAAGACACAACCTGATCTCTAGGACCATTTAGTTTCATCTAACTTCAATTGACATCTTTAATGTCATCTTTGCTCATCCATTGGCGCTTTTTGAAAGTTCCAAATCCTTCCATAAATAACAATCATTAGCTACACCACTCATTGCTTTCAAACACTTAAGCACCCCTTCATTTAAAACACTGGGAGAACTCAAACACTCAAGGTGATGTAGGTCTAGGATCTTAGAAACATCATTTCCACTCTTTCATAAATCTGGCGAACGCGGATCCCTAGAACTAGCCTAGACGGATCCCTCGGAAGGGAACCGTGGATCCGGATGATGCCTATGACAAATCTTGGTAAAACAATCATTTCAACTCATCTTCCTAACTCAAACACTCCATCTCATCTTAAATGAGTTCCTAGAACAGACAACCTCTCGTAGTTGACTCTTGCATGCTAATCATCACATTCCAATGAATCTTAGTGGCTTAAGGCTTAAATGCACTTTCCAAATCTCTTGGTTTATAAACCACCTTGTTAGGATCTCCATAGTTATCAATCTCATCCTAACTTTCGCCTTTTGCAATCCCTTCAAAACATCTCATCATGAGAAAACCCCAAGTAACAACCTATCCACCAAAGAACCACCCATCAAAAGGGCTCGTGTTGTACACGAAATCTCTTCAACCGAATCATCTCCAACAAACCAACAAACCTTCATCATCCAATCAAGCCAATTCCTAGAAGGGTAGTACCCACAAAATTACCTATACCAAACACAACAATACCTCCTAGGCCAAACAATATCATTTCCACTAAACCATCACCTTTGATTCCTAGAGCTATCTCTTTACATCCCCACAATCATCACCTCACCTCTACAATTTAGAGGACTTGCCACCTAGGCCGCCTCATCCGCTCACGACAACATTCTCCTCATTAGAGGAACAATGATTCAAAATCAAGGTGTTGAGTCAACACTTGCTCCGCTTCCTTTTCACTGCTTCCATCATATAATCCCATTCGATTATAAGAAATCATCAAAGTCAACCACCCGACCTTATGGAAGTTGACACATCTTTACCACCATCATCATTCTTGATCGAACCATTCCTAAATGGACCTCCACCAATCCCTCCATCATTCGAGGCTCCTCAAACCACTTCAATTGATCCTTTGAATCAAACCACTTCATTTCATCCACCACCAATACCTAGCCATGACAAAGATTGCTATCATTGTCAACATGTTGAAAGTTTGATACATGAAGTACGAGAAGACCAACGTTTCATGTTCTATCATCTCCTCGAACGTTTCAACGAGATTAAACCTAAACATAACTTGAGCTAGAAGATTATAGTGGTGTCTAAGCTTCAAGCGTTAGTTGGTCTAAGAAATTCCTAGTTATGTATTGTCTATTTTCTTATTTTTGAGTCATGTTTATCATAACTCTTGTTTTATTAAATGGAATTACATGCTACGTGTTATTTTTCCGAGAATATGTATTCATATCTCATTTATGTGATAACATTACTTGTTATATCACCTTTGCTGATTTTAGTCATCGACCGACGGATCCTCAAGATGTTTCAGACGGATCCCTACTAGAAGGGAACCGTGGGATCCGTGAAGTCGTAATGTTTTTCTTTATCACATTTGCTTAAAATTGTGAATTATACTTGTTTTCTAACTCTTGTTTTGCGCTTTTCAATTAACACATAAAGTATTTGACATCCTAAAGCTAGGGGAGCTTGGTGTCAAAACAATACGCTGCAAAATTACTTGCAACATTTGATTTAAATTTCATGACTTCCGTTGCAAATATTGCAATCATCTAGGGGAGCACACCACACATAGACGTAATCCTTTGCATAAGTTAGTTGCAAATGAACTAGATTAGAATTAGTTTCTTGACGCCTTACTTAGGGGTGGACTCGCTGGGGGAGTAACGACGAGATCCTTTCCTGCTACTTGCTCTCTATTTTTTCCTTTCACATTTTTTTTCTTCTTAAAACGATGTGTTGCTTTTTCAAACACTTTTGTTTCGACAAAAGTGGGAGAAGAAAGTAAAACTACAAATTCAAACTTTACTTAATTTTAGCTTTTCCTTAAAATAATCTTATGTTTTGTCATCAACAAAAGGGAGATTGTTAATACAAATAAGCCGTAAAACGCTTATTTATATTTTACGATCTTCTAATGTTTGTCGATAACAAAAGTAAGATCATTTTAAGGAAACAAATAAAACACGTAAATGGTTTGAACTAATAGTTTTATAACACACTTACGCTTTCACATAAAACACTAAAACTAGTATAAGTGATTTTATGACTTAGATACATATGTACAACAACTAGTGTTTACATATTGGGTTAAACATATACTTAAACTAAGTATACCAAACGGGTAAAAACTAAGTGTATGCTAAATTGGGTAAATACAAGTATATACAAAAAGGTTAAATACTAGCAAATGGTTTTGACCCATAACCCATGGTTTTATATATACCACTTAACCAAGTACATTGTATCTAGAACGAAACCCATGGATCAACCCATAACCCATGACCCATAACCAAAAATACCCATGGGCAAAGAGGATGGACCACGGATCCCTAGCTTTGTGCTAGCCGGATCTCAAGGAAGGGATCCGGGGATCCGGGAAACAAAGAGGTTTTTCCTCTATAAATAGTGAGCCATTTCTTCAT
>CM040246.1:91452050-91505148 GCA_022545495.1 Chrysanthemum lavandulifolium
AAAATTGTTTAAAAATGGTATCCCGCACAAAGATACGTTAGGTGGTTGAGAAGCTTCCATTGTTGTTGCCGTAGGGTTGAAGAAAACCGTCTGCAAATGCAGTGAGACTTCTTCTTACGCTGCATTTTGAATGCCAACCGAGGTCCAATTAAGCTCCGCTTTCTTCACTTGTCAAGAAAACCATCTCACGATGCAAGAAGACCTCTTACGTTGCATTTCATGCCAACTCTCCATTGAAGTCCAAGAAGTTCGCTTCTTCATTTGTCAACCCAAGATATAGTTACCCTTTCCTTTCGGCATCCAATCATCTTCAATTGTGGGATCCGGATCGGGAACATTCTTATATACCAATATACCTGCATATGTTAGTGAACACACATACAAATATATGGTGGTCGACAACACCCAAACAACAATCGACTAATAAAAGTCAATGCAACATATCAATCAGATCATATAGATGTATAGGAATAATGTGTTCATCAAACTCTAATCATCTAATCCTAGCAATCATATCCTAGGCACCTAGTCCTTCAACATAGGTTAACATCATTTTTAATTAAGCATATTAGGATAATTAAGAAAGCCCGTTAGATGATGTAGATTTAAAAAAACATTATCCCCCTCATTCCATGACTCATTTTATGAAAAGTTTTAAAAGCGCCGAAGTCATTTCTTGAGTTTGCAAATTTTATAAAACTCGAACTGATTGTTGTTACAAAGAACTCATTATACCACCATTTTGGAAAACACCAAATATTTTTCTCAAGAATTTTAGACGGAAAAACATTTGTGTAGGAACAATGATCCTTCGACATACTTTCCTCAAATAGTTTTAGGATAAGTGCACGAAATATTTGAAAATTATTTAAGCGTAGCACTTTCCTTATTTGAAAACGGGTTGCTATCGTAAATAATAGCAAGCCATAGTTTAACACGGGTTACTGATGCAAATAACGCAAGCCATAATTTTAAGCCCGGTTACAATCCGACGAATCGTAAGCCATTTGATTTGTGACATGTTTTGAAAAGAATATTTACACCTCCTCGTCGAACTTCATCTATGGTCCCGTGCCATTATTGAATGACATTTCTAAGATCGTAGATGTTATCGATACCGTAAGACATGTCTTGGAAAACATATTTTGGTATTTTGAAATTTTCTGATTTTTATGGTTTTGAAGGTTTTATATTTTTCTATTTTGTTTTTGTTGGTTTTATATTTTTGTATTTTGTTTTTTGAATAAATATTTACAAGGATAGAATAGATGATATAGCTAAAGAAGATGATGATACGAGTACCGAGATAAGGATATCGAGCGACCCGCTGTAGAAGATGAAGTCATCATCCCTAAAACTTTCACCACCAAAGCTTCCGAGGCTCATGCATTGAAGAAAGAAATTGAACCATCCGAAAGTGAGACTCGCGCCTTCCCCAAACCGAAAATCCTTTGGATGAGCAGATTCAAGCTCTATTTCAAGCTTTCCTTAGCCGGTGCATGAGGCACACCATAATCATAAATCCTTGCGCCCATTTAAGAACGATAATCGAGGATCTCCATTCGGGTTATATCATCAACAAGAAGAATAGCAACGTATCATCCCACTCATAAATAATCTTCTCAAATTTCATGACCACCGACTTACGACGCAATCCATTCCATAAGGTGTCAAGAGAACACTTCCCCAAGTAGTTGAGTTGATGTAGTCGGTCTCTTAGTATAATGCTCAAGAACTCTCCGAATACACTTCATGAGGGAATGAAGAACACCTTCCCATGTTCACATTTTTCTTCCCGATGAACGTGTATGAAGCTCAAGAACCCAAGTACACCAATATCAAAGAACTCTCCCGAATACACATCATGAGGGTAATGAAGAACACCTCCCTATGTTCACATCTTTCGTCTCGATGAATGTGTATGAAGCCTAAGAATCCAAAGTACACACATTCCCAATGAGAGAATAACTGATAACACCTCCTCATGTTACACATTTATCTCCCCGAATATGTCGTACTTGTGTACCTCTTTATCTTCGTAAACTTTCTAACATCTCTTCCCCACATAGTTGGAATAAGAACACTAAGCGCTTGATGAGTAAAACCTTGAGTTTCTCTGCGGTCATGACATTTGTTTTCCTAATATCTTTAGTCACTTAGAAGAGTTAAGTTCATCAAGTTTACTCGCCATGAGTCAAACCTTGAGTTTCTCTCATGTAATAACATTTGTCTTCCCGGATATCTTCAAACACTTAGAAGAATTAAGCTCATCAAGATTACTCGCTTAGATGCGTGTCTCCTTTCCCTTGTCGGGTTTTGATGCTTGTAATCAAGAACTCATTGAAAGCCCGTGATACTAGAAATTTGTTGAGAAGAACACTTGAATTCTTTGTGAGAATCAACTTGTCAAGACTCTCTCGACTATTTATATCAACCCTTCAGACAATTTGAAGTGACCATCAAGAAGAAAACCCGCTATACCATACTTGAAACTGAAGTCAACTTCCCACATTTGTATCTTAAGCTTGCACCTAATGATGGAAGAACGGTGTAGAGAATTTATGCTTCAAGCAAATCTCTAAGTACTACTACCCAAACAAAGTATGAGACATTAACACCTCTTGCGATTATCCACACCGCCATATGCGTGTGACATCGAGTAAAACAAAGTAACTCCTAATAGTGATAGTTAACTGTGTCTTCAACCATCCACCTCGATCACGGTAACTAGATAAACCAAGTCTTCAACTCAAATTCTTAAGCCCGAGCAAGTTATCAAATAAAACACGCCTTTGGGAAAGTCAACTTCAATCTCAAATAAGTGATAAATGATTAACTCAAGTAATCACCTTGTGTCACATGTCCAACAATAGTCAATATCAACGCCTCGAGTAGTCATCGCTAAAGAATATGAGCAAGTCTAATTGGGAATTGAATCGACTTATAACTTTCTCCCAATTAGTGCTCTCCCTAAACCGACAACTGCTTGATAAATGTCCAGACAAGAAGAAGTCTTTAGATCGTTAAATGCAACTCGCCTTTAGTCTTCTAACATGTAGCGTAAAATGTAGAATGCATCAGACTCGACCTTCTTCAAGATTGTCCAGGTTGGGAATAGATAATTAACATCTTCAACTCACACCAAAAGCATCTCACCAAAAGCATCCCAATTAACTTACATCTTGCATATCCCCTTAGCTAAAATCCTCCCAATCAAACAAGAATGTAAGGATGTTCATCAAGAAAACAAAGAATCACCCGCAACGAACACACAAGATGGTAACGCCAAACTACCAATCACATCAAACAAGAACAGAGATTGTTCGAATCATCATGTTGATGTATACGTGAAGCATTAACCGGAAGCACTTTGTCAATAAACTCATCAATCCGAGTGAAGATGTCAACCAACGGCTCTTAGAAGAGAAAAACTCCATGTGAAGATGACCCGATAAGAAGAAGCTCGGTTCTTACATGAGTTTGGAGCCGTATGACCATTTGTATTCTCTAATATCAATCAACCATGCAAAAAATTCACACTTCTTCTCCCCCTCAAGAATTGCATACGGAGTTGCCATTCTTGATTAAATAAGTGAAATCATCCAAAGTATTCTATTCACACTTCTCCCCAAAGAAATTAGCACATGATGTCGCCATCGTCATTATAGTTGAGCAAGTGGAATAAGAAAACAATCAATGGTAGCCCGTTCACTTGATGACTAAAGCGCATGGAAAAGTATGAAGCATGTTGATGAGAATGATCGTAATAAGAAGATTTCTCTTCTTCGAAGATAAAGCGACCGACACGCACACTTTTCTTTTCTTTAGAGTACGAGGCCCGAATCAAGTGAATGTACGTCATAATCTCTCTTTTCAAAGACTTGGCGTAACATGTAATCATCTCATTATCATTCAAGAGGCTCTTTGTAGTGACAAATGATGGAGATAACCCAATATGATGAATTTGACCCTAAAGTAAACTAACCCGAACTCGTGACTTAAACTTGCACATATGTAACAAAGAGCGGTGCCGAGAATTCATGCTCCATTGAATCTCTTAAGTACTCTATACTCTTCAACCAACCAACCATCAAGTAATAGACGACATTACCTCTCGAGAATCCACAATTGAATGTGACCTCGAGCACTACAATGTAACTCCTTAAAGTGATAGTTATTTTGTAGTGGTATGAGCCCAATTCCCCAAGTGGTAAAAGAAAAGGTAAAGACACCCAACAATAACTAGATTTCCAAGTCTTCGTTTTTGATAATAAGCTCGAGCAAGGATCATGAAGAATCTTCATCCAACCATCCCCGATACCTTCAGATACTAAGTACACTCGCTCGTGATAATTCACTTCAACTTCAAATAAAATAATAGTGAATTAACTCCATTGTCACATCTTCTGGTTAAAAGCTCAAATCTAGCCACCTTTGACGTCTTAAGTGAACTATGATAATGGTTTTCATCCTGACCATGGTTAAATGCACATAACCCCGTAAAACCTTGTAATAACCATACTGCCATGACGAATATCCAAACACACATCCAATTCATGAAGTACACCCTTTTATCCCTTCTTCGAAATAGAAACTGTAGCATCAACATCAGATGAGATCCAGAAATACACTTTCTTTTCTTCAGGATGGTTCCATCATTACGGGATTTTACAATTCTATGGTTTAAACCGAAAAATAGGTTCTTTCATGGATTTTACAAAACCAATAATAAACCGTAAGATAGATCCGTAAATGCACTTTACTTTTACCAGATGTTTCCATTGTTACGGGATTTTACAAGTCTATGAATTAAACCGAGAAATAGTTTCTTCATGGGATTTTACAAAATCAAGACAAAACCATAAACAATGTCGGCTTGAATGTGTTATGACAACTTAGGTTTCGTGAATATTTGTTTTAGGAGAACATGCAAGGTTCATCATCGGTTCATTATCCAACATCATCAACCTCATCAACCATCCAATAAACACTCTGGTAAACACATCATTCACGAATTCTGTCGGCTATTATGGTGACCATATGGAGAAGTAAACCCGATATGCCAAACTTGATTATGAAGTAAAATTTCCAGATTTGTTGTTACTTAACCTTGTACTAATCCTTGTGAAGAAGAAACGGTGTACCCAATGTACAAAACCTTTTGACATATCCTCAACTACGTGAGACACCGAAGTGATAGCTACGTTGTGGGTTAATCGAGAAAGAATCACAACCGTAACTAAATAGCCAAGTCTTTATCACACACTATAACAGCCCAAACAAGTCATCTTCGTGGAAGGGTAGAAAGAAAGAAGATGAAATATGTAAAACACGCCCGGAAAACCTCACTTCAAATCCAAATAAGAAATATCGTCCAAACAACCCCGAAGTCAACTTTGTTCATTCATTAATTCAAGCCACAACACAATATCCTTCGTGAATATGCATGCACCAAAGTATCAACCCGCAAACCACAACAACGAAACTCATCAACACATGTCACAAATTTCATCATAAATCAAGTCACATAAAATCCAATACTTGAGAAACCCATACGACCCAATCATGTGAACGGCCTAAGCTTGGTTTCATGCAACAATCAAGGTTCGATTTATGAAAATCAATCCAATCATTAAAGTCCAATGTTCAAATAAGACCGTTTGAACCGCCACTCATTATCAAAGTAATGCCGGTCAAGAACCTCAAGAAATTTTAATCTAATAATAGCTCGTGCCATGAATTATTTATCCTTCCGTGAAAATATTATCGGACCAAAATACCACTCATTATCCAAGAAATTAAAACTTATGCATCCAAGTTATTTTGTTTTAATTTTGTGAAAGTAAAATTGGATAACATAAAACCAATTGTAAGTCCATGTCAATATACCCATACGATCACCCCAACCGAATGACCCATGATCAATAACAAAAAGATTAAGTCCACATCAAGCTTGTATAATCGAGATACCCATGAGAGCCCACGCATGGCCCTAATCCGGATCCTAACCAAAAGCCCGATCATAACACACTTTAAGGCCGGGTATAAGAAGTGTGATACCCTAATTACAAGTCATATTAACCCTAATCCTTAACATATCCAGCCACCATCTCACACACTTATCAAACCCTAATCCCATTATCCTCTAAGAATCCGCCCCACTCAAATCACTCTCAAAAAATAAACGCAGCAAATTAATCCCACATGTTTTCTTCAGACCCTACACGAATAGATTAATCCATTTCTGTATGTTCATCAAACCTTATCTCACAACCTAAAAACTTTGACGCGGTTGTTATTTCATTCACAAGACCTTGCCACAGGGATGGCTCGTGTTGACCACGAAATCATACCACATGAACACGGTAAGATTTAGATCTTGGACACGTCTCAGGTAGGTATTTTTATCATTTGTTTTTGTTTTGTTTGTACTAAACGAATAAAAGAGTTGAGTTAACATTCTTGTTATTCACTTAATTCTAAGGATCTTGATATAATCAAAACATTTAGATCAATGATGGTTTGATTTGTTTCGTGTTTAAGACTCTTGATAGTCTTGGATGTAGCATGTGAGGACCACGAAACAACAAACTGAGATCACCTTTTAGTCCCGTTTGATTATCTCCTTATAGCCGAATCAAGGAGAAAGATGAAACCCCAAATGGTTTTGATCTTTCTTCATTACTTTCGGATATTATCATTAAAACATGGATCCATGATGGTTTGACAAAGTCGTGTAAAGATCTTTTGAGATCTATGGCAGTTTTAGCATACGACAGAAATAGGCAAACTGAGATCACTTTAACATTTCTTCACCATGATTGTTAGAACCTTGAATGAGATGGAGCAAGAGCTAGGATAAGATTGTAGTTAGATGTTGGAGTTGGATTTGATGTTTTGACTGATGATGTTCTTGAATACTTGAGGTCGTGATGTTAGAAAATGAAATATGTTAAGGTCATTTGTGGTCGAGGTCATGGTTAATTTACAGCTTCTTCTTTTCTTCATAACTGTTCAAGGTCAAGTCGCTTAGTGAGAATGGTCTTGAGCCAAATCGCTAATCCTTTATGAGTCAGGTCAATTCTTCATCTAACTTTCTGTTCATGTCAAGTCGCTAGCCAATTCGCTAAGCCAAGTCGCTGGTCAACTCGCTAGCCAAGTCGCTAGTCAACTCGCTAGCCAAGTTGCTAGCCAAGTCGCTACGACTTGTTAAATAACAAGTCGCTGGGTCACTTTGGAGTCAAGTCGCTATGCAGATTCAATGAATATGGACATAATGGATAAATCGCTATAAATTTATCATTGACTTTTCCGGCGAGTTATTCCGACAAAATTCCGACCATCATCATATTTATCCAGAAAGCAACATATTTGACCACATGGTATAACAAAGATATGCCCAACACCAAGAGAAAAAAATTGACCACGAAAATTACCGGTTTGACCAGCTTTGACAAGAACAGATATCACCAAATGACCAAAACAATATGATATTCAAGATCAGATTAGACAAACACTTGACCATGTAATCATTCATTGACCAACGATACAAAACTCATAAACTGCTTTCCCAAAAATATACCGACCAAAAAGAATACACAAAACAGTTTTAAACAAGTATCAAGACCACAAGAAAAATCATCAAAACACAACAACCTGGCTCTGGTACCAATTGTTAGGATCCAATATTTATTGTGTTGATGATTCGGTGGTCTTGGGAGATCAAAATACATGTTTGCCATTAGAGAGAAAGTTAGAGAGTTGGGTGTTTCTTGGTAGAGTTGGTTTACAAAAGTGAAAGATTAGATTAGAAGCACCACCCTTCCATGGATGGAAGGGTATTTATACTACAAATACACGACCTCCCATCGGCCCATGGATCGTGGATACGGTGGGTAAAGACCCGTCCTTCCTCCACGGTGTTGCACTACGCTAAACTAAACTAATAACTAACTAATAAAACAATAAATAACGTAACTAAAGATAAATAACGACACGTCTACGAGCTAACTTATGCTAGATCATAATTGGGGTGACCGACACTTTAACATGGAATTTTCTAATTCCTAACACTATGTCTATTGATGTGTGCTCGTATGATGATTAAAAATGTGTCTACCTAGATACTATTACTCCCTAGTTATCTTTTATTGATGGTTGAATTGTCACGTCCTTATTCTTAACGTGTTGTGTCTTCTAAGGTCGTAGGGTATGCTTTTCTCCCTAACTCTTTGAGAATACCTTAAGGTTATTGCCTACTAAATCTCTATGATTCATAAACTAAGTCTAAGGTTATCTTTGGATTTTTAGCCTATAATTACTCTAGGTGATCATAAACTAAGGTTCATAAAAGATTACTCAAGCATTAAAAACACAACGATGGCCTATTGCAATCCTAAGCCAATTACAATTAAGATAAGAAATAACCAATCAATAATTAATAACTAGGTTTCATGGATCTAGGCAAACACACAAGTAAATTAGCCGGACATGGTAAACATGCAAGCATACACACATACAATCAAGACATAATGAAATCAATGAAGTAAATAACTTATCTTGATGTAAAATAGGTATGAGAACCCTAAGATATCGCCCAAACCGCATAAAAGTCGCTTTTAGGTTTTACTCCACAAATCTACCTCCCTAAAAGTCTCGAAAATCGAATTCTATATATAGAGTTACAACTGGATCGCCGCCATTAGGGTTTCATCTTGGCCAAGTCAACTTTGGTACGGCGTCACGTTGTGGTTGTGACGCCGTCAGCTTCAAGTTTTGACGCCGTCTGAATCTGGATCTAGGCATTCTGAGGGAAAAGGTCTTCGTGACGCCCTGCTCTTTAAAGCCTGACGCCGTTAGGTGTAAAATAGCAAATTCACTCCTGAGCCGTCACAATTATAGGAACGGTGTCGCTCTTAGTTTGTGACGCCGTCGGGTGCTCTTACAGCAGCTTGAGTGTCTTGATCTTGACTTTAGCCATTTTCTTCACATATTCACGCCTTTTCGTCCAAAGAAGCATCATTCCAGCATTTTGCCTTCAAGAGACCTAAAAAGTGAAAAGGAACGAAATTAAGCAGTAACGGATATAAAAGTGGGCAATTAAGGGCTTAAATGACCCCTCAAAAGTGTACCTTTTAAATCCTTATCAAATATCCCTACACTTGGTATTTTCTTGTCCTCAAGCAAATGTGCTTTTGGCCAATCAATTTATAAGTTTGGGGGCATGAAGCATTGGTTTAGAACAATTCATAACAAGTATAAGCCCCGCAAAAATCATAACAAGCACGGAAATTACATACTAGCACCTCACAAGCGGTGTTTGGATACTCTCATCTCTCGGGTGTATATGAAATTACATACTAGTACATAGATTACCATAGGTTTGAGACTAGATCAAACCTCCACCGCTTACGTGGCACCTAGGAAAAACTATCTAAGAGGTCTTTTAAATGGTTGTAACGTTATGCTTACTGTAGGAAACAAAGGGTTTGGTTGGATAGGCGATTTAGTGGTGGCAAGTCAAAATCTTTACGTTACAAGCATGAGAAGAATGGCGCTTGCTAAGCCAAGACTCGAATCTCTAAACTCTAGATAACTTGAAACAAACAAACATAAATATAAAGATAGATGTAGGATGGTAGTCCGTATGTTTTTTTCATTTTTTTTTCATACACTTTTACTCTACCATCCTCTACGATAACATCAAAATATAAGGGATTTATAGGCACATCCCTACACTTGAGTTTTTATTATTCTAACACTAATTTGACCCGAATTGAAAAGATCAAAACACTTGGAGTACATTATTACGTAGATAAAGAGAATTTGAATTTAACGTTCTTTCCAGTCACTTCATGAAATTTAACTTTACCCATGAGTCCCAATCATCCCAAAATTATATACAAAGGATATGACTCGACTTAGCAACTTATGCAAGTAACTAGATAATTGAACTAAGGGTTTAATATGATAACAATAATGCACTAAAAGTGAGTGCATACAAGGTAGGCTAAGGCGATTTGGGGTGTACATTTGGGGGGTGGATTGTAAACAATGCTCTTCATTGATATTCTGGAAAACCGAAACATCATGAGAACCGCGAAAAAGATAGACTCTGAGGGTTAACTAGGGGTATCGTGTACTAAAGATGAGTACAACGCAAGGGTGTGGGGGAATTACTCAACCGATGTGGAATAAGTAATTATAATATGGGTATCAAACAAGGGTTATCCTAATGCCTCTTATCATTTAGTTATTCCTAACTACACAAGTGTAGTCTCACTAGCGATCTCGGGATGCATCACAAAACAAGTTCTAGAATCTATTATACTACCGGTACACTCTCGAAGCATTAAAGGTAAATGCTTTAATTCCTACAAATCTAGGGGCGAACCTCACATTTTTTGGGTGGAATTTGAGTGGTAAAGGGTTTTGTGCTAGTCATATAACTTCCTATCCATGAGACGCTTTATTAAGACTAATGGCCCACTCCTACATGTCATGAAAATTTTTAAATTTGGTGCTAAAATTACCCTAACCGATATTTCTCATAACTTATTACACAAATGAAATAGGACAAGACAAATAGTCAAGGATAAGCATAGTTTCAAAGTTCCCGTTTTATTCTCCCTCCCTTCACTTAAACTGAACATTGTCCCCAATGTTTCCCGAGAGTGTCAAAGTTATGATAATGGAAGATAATTAAAAGAGAAAGAAACTAATACTCCCCTGATTAGCTCGGTAGGATCCGTGTGAAGTAGTGGTTAAATTCTTCTCCAAGAAGAATGTATGCGTGAAAAGCTCCTTCCAATCTTATGTTTCTTCTTCTTGATAAATAAAACCTCGCACACTTTAAGAAAATAGACGAAACCTTCGGCGTAAAATCGGCAGTAAAACTATATATGACTCTACTATACTAGGATACAATGCTTGTGGAATGGATGTTTACAGTGTTTTCGGAAAATTAAGACCGAGAAATTTCAAAAATTTATAAGAGTACGTAAAATGAGAAAGTTAGATAAGTTGTTTCGCTCCTCCCGACCCGTCAGTTGCAATCCCGACACCGTCAGTTATCCCGACAAACCGGTCTGCTATGCTTTTCAAAAAATTCGGAAAATTACATCTTTAGAATCGGAAAAATTCGCAAAACATCCATTATGACTCGATACAAGCATTTGACTCAAACAAACACACATATATATCTTTTTCAAGAATTGTAATTCTCATGTTCACTTTTTTTTTAAAACGTGTGTAATCTTCCCTACACTTATCCTTTTTGTAAAATACCTTTATATGTAATTAAGACGAGGTTAAAGACAAAATAAAGCATTTTCACAAATTCAAACATGAGAATAAACAATCAATGAAAAGATATATGACACACAAACAAGTAAACAATTAAGCATGGGTTGCCTCCCACGAAGCGCTTTTATTTATTTATGAGTCTTGTAGCTAGACTCGAAGTCGTGCCCCTACGTACCTATATAAGTAAGTTTATCCTCAAGAATGTCATAAGGATCAAACTTATCATTTAAGTTCCTAGTGGTACGCTTAGTTCGGTATGCCTTTTCAAACTTTTCTCCATCGGGGTCATAGATTGTCATCCTAATGTGCCATTCTCCATTTCCATCATTAGGTGGTCTATCCCGATTCCAATTATGCTTAGGCTTCTCACTTTCAACTTTCCACTTATTCATAACAAGATTGACGGGCAAACTTCCTAGGAAATCGGTCATCTTCCTAAATACGAAGGCATCCTCGAACGGGTTCCCTTCCATTTCCCTAGCCAATTATTTTTCATGGTAAGTTGAATTACTAACAAAGGCCTCTTCTAGATAGAAAGGTCATTGAGGACCTATAAAATTTTTATTAAACCAAGACCCATATCTAGATGGCGTTCTATCTAACATGAACTCATAGGGGATCTCTTCCTCCTTATAGTAGATATGCTTCTTCACATCGTAAATTGACCTAGCACTCACTTCTCCTACCACTATTTTAGACATCTTACAATCAATGATGGCACTAGTAGTAGCTAAGAATCCCCTTCCTACTAACAACGGGCATGTCGGGTCCTTATTCATGTCTAGCACATGGAAATCCGCCAAATGAGTCAATTCACGTACGTGCACTACCATGTCTTTTATTATCCCCATCGGATATGCGATACTACCGTCCGCTAGACCTAAGATGGTTTCTGTTGGCTCTATCTTACCTAGGTTAAGGCTTCTATGGAGTGACAATGGAAGAAGATTGATGCTCGATCCTAAGTTCGGCTAAAGTGTCGAAAGGTTTGGAGTTTCCAAGCCTACAAGGAAGAATGAATAGCCCGGGATCATCTAACTTCTTAGGTAACTTATTTTGTACGAATGCGGACCCACGTTCTCCTAGCTTTAGTTCTTTCTCATATTTTTCTTTTAAAGCATTGTAATAAGGTGCATGAGCCAAGACTTCAAGAACCGGTTTTTCTTAGTAGAGTTCCTTGTACTCCTCCTCTAGATTAGGTTTGGGTTCTTGGTTGACGGGTTTCTCAAGAGTTGGTTGGACCAATGGTTCGGGTCCTTAGTACTTCATGAGGGATCGCTTGGAACCCGTGTGAAGGGCATGGATATGCACTCTCCCAAGGTGAGCAAGAACATGAAGTCGATGAAATTGAATTCACTTTTGGGTTCTTTATAGTGTCACTTGGTAGTGCCCCAATTTCCCGGTCATTGAAGGCTTTTAAGAGGGCGTCGAGTTTGTTTGTCATCTCGCCTTGTCGTTGCTTGAAATCGGCTTCAAGCTTAGTCAATCGAGTTTCTTGAGATGACATGAATCTCGACACAATTGCCTCAAGACTAGCGGAGTTCCCGGTATTTGGAGGGTTGAACCTATTAGGTGGACTAGATGAGCTTTGAGGTGGGTGTGAGTTTGGTTCCACTTAAGGTTAGGGTGATTCCTCCATGAGGGGTTGTAGGAGTTTCCTGTTGTTTTGTTCGGGCTTGAAAGTGTACCACTTCTCCCGCCCGTCGGTGCAGCGTGGAGGCGTAGTCCGCAAAAGCTTGTTCGGGGAGTCTTGTGCAATCGCGAGTTTCGTGAGGACCACAACACAACTCACAAGGTAGAGTTATTTTGTTCACTTGATGCGAAGACTTAGGATTTTTGTAAGAGTTCATTAGGAATTTGACTTGATCTTCAAGTTTGAGCATCCTACGATTAGAAGTTTGTGAGTCAATAGGAGGCAAGGAGATTTCCTTGACGGTTTTGTGCAACTCACGGGGGTCATTCCAACTTTCGTTGTCATAAAGAGCAAGGTCCTCTATTGTACCACACGATTCTTCAGCGGTGAGATTACTAAGTTTGCCACCGGCCGCTTGGTCGATGGATTACTTAGTTGAGAAGTTGACATGATCATAGAAGATTTAGACTTGGAGCCAAAGATCAATGCCGTGATGAGGGACTTTATGGAGTAAGTCCTTGAATCGAGTCCATGCTTCGTAGAGAGATCCACCTTGACGTTGTTGGAACATCAAGATTTCATTCCTAAGCTTAGTAGTTATCCGTTGGGAAAAATTGGGCAAGCAAAAGAGTAGTGAGATCATCCCAACTTGAGATGGAGCTCATGGAAGTCGCTCGAGCCAATTACTAGCTTGGTCCCGTAGAGAGGGTGGAAGAGACGCATAGCGCGTGGTCTCCCGAGTAGTAGCATTAAGGTCGATGGAATCGACGATTTTAAGGAAATCCTTAAGATGCTGATTAGGATCTTCGAAACGAAGTCCATGGAATGCACATCCGTTTTGCACCGGATGGTGTCGGATCGCAGGGCCGTAGTTTGAGCTTGATCGTGGAGCTCAATGATGTTCCTATAGCCTAGGTTGCTTGGTCTAGAGTATTCACCAAGAGTGCGGCCTCTTGGCGGGTCATTTGGTGGTGGGTTGATGAGGGGTGGTTGATTATCACCTTCCATGATGAAAAGTGATAGGATTAAGAATAAAGGTCACGAAGAAGGGGGATAGACTACGAGGAAGCTAAAAATGAGAAAAAAGCTTACTTGATAGGAATCAAGCAAGGGAACCTAAACGAGATAGACTCTAACTAGCTATTATATTCCCGCAGCCGCACCAAAACTTGATACGCGTACAACACGCTGCTCGGGGTCAAAGGAAACTTCCTTTTCTTGAGCAAGTTTTTCAACCACCCAGGCGATGAACCTAATCGTTGTAGTGTAGTATTAGGGTAAGCCTCGGGATTGATATCGTTCTCTAGGGGAATAAGAATGCTAGTGAGAAATTACTACGCTAAGGTTGGAGTTGAAGAAGATTATTTTTTTATCTTTTTTATATTTTTTATAAAATTGAAAGTACGATCTCGGGGTATTGGATTTGGGGGGTGGTACTTCTACCGATTACTCTACTATCTAGTTATCTAAGCTAAGGGGTAGTCTATGTCTATTGATGTGTGCTCGTATGATGATTAAAAATGTGTCTACCTAGATATTATTACTCCCTAGTTATCTTTTATTGATGGTTGAATTGTCACGTCCTTATTCTTAACACGTTTTGTCTTCTAAGGTCGTAGGGTATGCTTTTCTCCCTAACTCTTTGAGAATACCTTAAGGTTATTGCCTACAAAATCTCTATGATTCATAAACTAACTCTAAGGTTATCTTTGGATTTTTAGCCTACAATTACTCTAGGTGATCATAAACTAAGGTTCACAAAGATTACTCAAGCATTAAAAACACAACGATGCCCTATTGCAATCCTAAGCCAATTACAATTAAGATAAGAGACAACCAATCAATAATTAATAACTAGGTTTCATGGATCTAGGCAAACACACAAGTAAATTAGCTTGACATGGTAAACATGCAAGCATACACATACAATCGAAGACATAATGAAATCAATGAAGTAAATAACTTATCTTGATGTAAAATAGGTATGAGAACCCTAAGATACTGCCCAAACCGGACAAAAGTCGTTTTAGGTTTTTACTCCACAAATCTACCTCCCTAAAAGTCTACAAATCGAATTCTATATATAGAGTTACAACTGCGACGGCGTCACCTTTCAATTGTGACGCCGTCGGATCACCGCCATTAGGGTTTCGCCTTGGCCAAGTCAACTTTGAGACGGCGTCACGTTGTGGTTGTGTTGTTCCCCGTTCACTATCGTTTAAAACAGCTTAAGTTTATAAAACAAGTTAATAGTGAACTATGACTGAAATTAACATAAGAAAAGCACACTAAGTAATTTTCAACATCATATTCTTATTAGAAATAAATCCACAAAGAATACATTACCCAAGTACTTGGAATAGTACTTGGGATTGAAATGACAAAGTTGGGTGACTCTCTCTAAGCTCAGCTAAGTCCGAGCACAACTCTTAGAGCTCACCGAGCTATCTCAGAACTAAGTTGTATTTGGAGGAGTGAAAAGATGGCTTGCGTGTATGTGTGTTTTACAATTCACAAGCTTAACCTTTTCACTCCATCTCTTATGCTATTTATACATGTATGATATTTGACTCTTTCTTAAGTGACAAGCGACATCATTACGAAGACAAAATATCGATGTATTTTGTCTCACATAAAGACTATTCTAGGTAAGAGACAAGACTACTTTCCTAAGTTCGGTGATGACACCGAGCTCGATCTTTGCCATTCAGTGAAAGTTGACTTTGGTTGATAAGGACTTCGCCTTATCTCGATTCAACCTTTTCCCGCCTTGTCCCGCCTCTTTCTTCGCCTTACATCCTTTAGTCTTCTACTTGATTTGTCTTCGCATGTAAGAAGTTGGAGAGGAATCTTGGGGATTCAAAGTGAGTTATTGTCATCACCACCGAATCCATCATCTTCTTCTTGACTCGCCTTCACCCTTTAAGTTCCGCCTTCATCGAGTGGAGAGACTTCTTCGCCTCATACCGAAGTTTCAAGATGACTCACCGAGAGACTATGCACTCGGGACTGTTTGTGTTAACGGATTAAGCACTTGGGCTATTTTCTATTCAAATCCTAGATTAAGGGTTTGGGTATTTATCGAACCCAATGTCTCCCCTATTTGGATATACAAATAGCCTAAGTGGTTGATCGATGTAAGTGAGCAAGAGGCTTCTTCTTACACCGAATGTACTAATGAATACAATAAGGAACACCGAGTAAATGAATAAAACATACATCGCTTATTGATCGATTACATAGTTCCTATCACTAGTACAAAAGATAAAGACCAATGATGTCAATCCGTGGATTCCCAATGCTTCAAACTTGACCTTTTGGTGATGAGTGTTTCTCTGTCGGGATGGTCTCTTATCTTGGCATTCGTGTCTTGCGTAACCTCGATGTTTCTTTGGGTTTGAATTTGAGAGGCCACCGGTATGTAGCTCAAGATTGCGCCCACACCACCGATCAATATCACTCCATCTTTGAAAAGCGTGGTTTCCATAGACATCAATGTGGAATAGCCCTCTTCGTGCTTCTCAATCACTAGACAGCTTCACAAATTTAACCCTTCAGCACTCCTCGTTACACTCCATCTGTGCACTTTAATCTCGTGTTGGAACTCAACTCTCTTCCTTTTGCCAAGGGATGATTGTGGTTGAGATCCTTGAGGTGCAGCTTATATGGGTCAATTCCAAATGAAATGGACAATCTCTCGCTTTCATATCTTTTATCGAGCATTTTCATCGATCCTTAACCACCGCATTCTTCTTCTTTTCAATGATTGGACCAAGCTCATCAAGTTCGGTGATCCCAAAGTCGGTGAATTTGAGGATCATGGACCTCAAGTGTCTTTTATCGCCCCTCATAGACGCTCATGGCCGTGGTTTGGTATTGGGGATGATTCGACATCCGTGATCTATTCAGAGCCTCTGCTTGTCATTGTCCAGCCTGTACTCCTCAATTACGCTTTGCCCGAGAGCTTGAGCTTTTCTTCTTTTCTTCCACCGCTTTTCATTGCGACCATCCGAGCCGCTGAGCTTCCTTGAACTTTTGCCCCGCTCGACCCTTTTGAAGTTTGCTTGATCTAATCCCATGTTCTCGCCTTCTTCGCGACAACCTTTTCCAAAGGCTTTTCTGCTTTTTTCTCTTCCTCAACTTGTTTCAACCTTTTTCTTCTTTAGCAAGGTGTTTACTCGCTTGTTGTTGTGTGAAGGTATTTAATGTCGCCGATTTTATAGGGAATCTTCTCAGCTCGAAGTTGCCATCTTGCCTTTTCCTTTGTCCCGGCCGAGGAAGATGAAGTTGCTTCCGGGGTGGAGTTTTGATGTTATTGGAGTGATTACCGCGGTGTTGTTGTTGATGTTGTTGGTGGGATTGATGAGATCGGTGTTCTTTGAGACCGGTGGGGATGATGAGATTTGAGCCACGATATTGTTGGTGTTGGCTCCCCTCGGTGTGAGAAGGAGTTTCTTCAAGAATATTCTCCCTCAACTGCTGTCTGAGCCTCGGTGAGGGCAAGAGTTGGAGTGGGTGCAAGGGGGCGAGCTTGACCCTGAAGGCTGATAAATTTCTTAGATCATAGCCTTGATGTCGAAGTGTCGATTGAATACCGGTGACTTTAGTTTCCAAATTAGCCTGTGAAACCTCCAGGTCGCCATTCTGGGCCCAAGATTCCGTGCCGAGATGAGGATGCTCGAGCCAAAGTAGCCACATGCGATTCAAAGAGTCCAATGTAGTTTGAAGAGACGGATCGAGGATGGAAGACCACGAACATTTGCGACTTGAAGCAGATTAAGCGCCTCGGTGAGGTTTGAGGATTGTTTCAAGTGCTCCTCAAGAGCCTCCAAAGACTTTAGAGTTGAGTGTTGGGTCTTCTTTGACAAACTCCCCGATTTCATCTATCGTGGTACCTACACCCCAAGATGCCCGAGGAATTTAGCCATGTTTTCATCCGATCGGTGAATGTTGTCATACATCGATCCTCGTGCTCATGAAAATTTTCATCAAAGCCATGTACCTCACCTTTAGATCCGCATAACTCGCAAGACCTCGGTGTGTTGCTCCCACAATGTGTCGTTGACCCTGTAATATAACCTTCTTGAAGCTTTGGTGATCCACCAACTAGCTGCCTTCGGTGAGTGGGAGAACATTATCAAATCTTTCAAATTCATCGGTGGATGAAGAGGAGTCATTATTGTCGCTCGACTGGTGATTCAAGATGCTCCTATGGATCAGTGAGGCTCTTGTTCACTTGAACCTCGGCCCATTTCTTATCTAGTCGATAAGATTTCATCGATCGCAGAAGCTCATCTTCGAGAATAATATCCCAATGACATCGCAGACCTTGCTAACTGTGGGTTGGTGTTGGGTTCCATATCGTGGTGGTATGTTTCCTCCGAGTCTTTGTCCCGTTGACCCCTGACACCGGTGGGCGTTCCCAAAGGTCTTCACTGGAGTCGATTGGTTGTGGGTTTCAGATCGGCGGGTTGTTCCTTTCCTCCGAGTCTTTGTCCCCAGTGACCCCGAGACACCGGTGGGCGCTTCCACCGCCTTTAGCGTAGTCGCGATAGTTGTATCCCTATCACCGGTTGTTTGATTCCTCCGAGTCTTTGGGAGATATCGGTGTGCCTCAAACAAAGGCTTGGATTTGCTAATGTCATCACCGGGCGTTGAAGGGCGCCCCTACCAAGGTTGTATGTTTCCTCCGGATCTGGGAGTAGTAGGTGTGACCAAGGGCACCGACCGTGATGTATCGGTGTCCTTCGTTGTCACCGGGTGGTTGTTGCCCGTCGGTGGGTGTCTTTTGGTCTCGGGATTTTGTGCCTCTTAGATGTGCTCCTGCCTCGTGGCCTGAGACTTTGGTTTAGTCTTAGTCCCACCGAGACTTCCCTTTTTCTTTTAGAGCGTGGTTTGAGACATCGATCCACTTTGATTGTTTACAAGAATCATGTGGGCGTCAATTCAATGAGAGTGACAAGGATGGGTCCTTTTGAAAATTTGATGGGCTCAGATGCCGTAAATTTCCAAAATTTTCATCCCGAGTATAGTTTGAACCCAAGAACGATTACAACGCACATGAGACAAACCTAGGATACGAAACGTTTCGCCCTAGTTTTGCTCAGAGCTTCGTTCGAGATCACCGTAAATGATCTCTCCTATGTCGACAAAGGACCCCATTCATCAAGCAAGATGCCATCATCAACCGAATAGAGTTAACTTGTTCGGTGGATGAGTGGTTCCCGCCGAGGACCCGAATCACAAAAGTGAAGAGGATCCTCCAAGCCACGGGAATGAGCTTTTAGTGATCGGGTCTTGTCCAAAAAGTTGGATCTAAAACGATTTGTTTTAACCCATCCTTCACTGTGGAGGGTTCGTGATGGGCGACATAAGCACCTTTGTTATAATCCAACCCATTGATGTGCAAAACGCTTTGTAATCCAAACAGGTGTTGTTTCCATTTAGATCGAACTCGATGAGATACTCCCGAGAGGTCTAAGGTTATTCTCATCGAGAAGGTGTCGGGTCAAAGGCTCTAGTCAGTAGCCCAAAACTCCCCGAGGTAGTTTGGGTACAATATCGAGGACATTTTACAAAGGTCGTTTTGAGTGGGCGCTGAATAAAAATTTATAATGTCTTTATAGGTTGGGACATTTTCGTGATATTCAAAATTTCCTATGACATTATTTGTTTTAAATTCAACGTTAGTAAGATCCCCTACCCGCTGAGAAGCAAACTGGAGAGATTGTGTTCTAGCCATTTCCATATGAAATATTTTAGGGTTTTGAAAATATTTTGACTAGAATAATCAAAGTTGTTTTTGATCTCTCAAGTTTGTGATGAAAAACTTTTGTAAATGTTTACAAGAGGAGTTTTCCAAAAGAGGTTTTAAGAATTTTTGAGCACACACAAATGTTTTTGAATTTTAGAAATGATTTTGACAGAGTTTTGTTGCAGAAAAGATTTGTGTGTGTTTGTTTGTGTTGGAAGAGGGTATTTATAGAGTGATAAGAGGGGTATTTTGTGCACAAATGGGAATATTAAGAGTCGGTTTTTGAAAGACGTTTGAATTTCCACATTTAATGCTACCACTCCATTACCCGCAAAGAAAATCCGTTTTCAAGGAACAACAGTGCATTTGCGAGATAAAATATCAATTTGATATTTTTGTGAGAGGCATTAAATGCCAAGTGGGATGACAAGAAGACAAAGAGACATATATTCCTTTATTAAATTGGCAAAGTTACCAACCTAGGACATTTAAGTAACGATATTTGGATCATTTAGTTACTCATTCAATGCTCTTTGTCAAGTGTCGTGGACCCCGAATGAGTCTTACTTATTCAAATGAGAGGTAGGTTTTGATGTTCGGGAGGATGGACCATTTCGAGAACTTATCGAGATTGGTTTTCGATACTTGACTTTCAATGTCAAGCATTCCCAATTCGACTTTCGGTCTCTTGAAGGTAGGTTCATCCAGGGTTTGGTGAAGATATCACCATTGATATTCGTGAGGATGAAATGAAGTTCTATGTCTCCTTTCATTATGTGATCCCCGATGAAGTGATATCCGATATCAATGTGTTTGGTTCTTTGGTGGAGGACAGGTTGTTGGAGATTGCAATAGCACTAGTGTTATCACGTAAGATGGGCACCATTTTGTAATGGATGTCATAGTCACCGAGTTGACTTTTCATCCATAATACATTGGCACAACATTCGATGCGACTACATATTCACCTGGCGAGGATATAGCCACCGATTGTTGCTTTTTGCACTCCAACAAACCGCTTTTCCTCCAAGAAATTGACAGACCCCGAGGTACTTTTTCTCGTCCATGTTGCGACCAAAGATAATCGTAATCGTGAGTAACCCTCGAGATTAAACCCCGAGCATTTTGGATAATAGAGTCCAAGGTTTGGGGTTCCTTTCGTGCACCGAGTATTCTTTTAGTCGCAGTGAGGTGAGATTCTTTGGGATTGACCGATATCTTGCTATTAAACGACCGAAAATCAGTATGTCCGGTCTAGTAGCGGTTAGATACATCGCGAGCCAACAATCCTCCGAAATGAGTTTGATTGACCGATTTGCTAGTGAGATCAGTCCAAGGTTGTTAGGTGGGACCATTGGTGTCTTCACCGAGGCACGCCGATATCTCATATTTCTTCAAGAGATTTCGTGTATTTCTCTTGACCGATGGATATTCCTTTATCGCTTTTCACGATTTGTAGTCCAAGAAAGTATGCAGTTCTCCCATCATGCTCATCTCAAACTTCTTTGTCATCGCTTTTCAAACTGCTTTGCAAAGTTTGTAGTTTGTTGAGCCAAAGATGATATCATCAACATACACTTGGACTAGAATCACATCCTGTTGAGTTCTATAGACAAACAGATGTGTTGTCTATCTTTCCTCCGACAAACTTGTTTTGTATCGTGAAGGTCGAGAGTCTCATACCATGCTCGGGAGCTTGTTTAAGTCCATAAAGGGCTTTGTCAAGCTTGCGACATAGTCGTGAATTCACTACTCTCAAAGCCGTGAGGTTCTTGAACATACACATCTTCCTTGAGATCACCATTTAAGAATGCACTTTTAACATCCATTTGGTAGACCCCGAATTCATGTATGTTGCATATGCAAGGAAGATCCCGATGGCTTCCATTCTGCAACAGAGCAAATGTCTCATCATAGTCAATGCCTTCTTGTTGATCAGAACCTTTGGCTACAAGTCCGCTTTGTTTTTAATGACGTGCCGTTTTCATCGCTTTGTTTCGAAACCCACTTCATTCCTATGACTACTACATCCCGAGGACATTTGATCAAGGTCATGACCTTGTTTTATCAAACTGCAGCGTTCTTCTTGCATAGCCTCGAACCCACTTGGGTATTTTAGAGCCTCATGACACTTTTGGGTTCTATTTCGATAGGTAATCGATATAGACATTCATTGGTCGAGGTCGCAGTTAGACTAGCGACCATGCTTCTAGTGAGCATGCCTCGCTGGTTCACCAATGATGTTTACAAGCTCAATATCCCGAGTTCTTGTCCACTTACTTTGTGGTCCGGGATCCGAGCTTGATGATGTCACCGGGTGATCGATGTGAGTTCGGTGCAAGAGTCACAGAATCATTTAGAACATCCGTAGAGATGTCTTGTTCAGGTGAGATTCATGAGATACGTGTTCTGATCATTTGAATCGTGTTTCCTATCCCATCGTGGACCGATCGATTATCAATGAGCTCACCGATGGTTGGTCGGGGTAGGTTGTGAGGTAAGACATAATATGAGATGTCAAGATCGCCTTGATATGAGGAATTGAATTGATGTTGTACTCATCGAAGGATATCTTGATGAGTTATCAATTCCTATTTCCTCCATCGAGGTGTTGGTGAACCCGATGCTTTCAGACTTTCATCAAAGGTGACATGAAAGGTTTCTCAACTTGTTGTCTCCTTGTATTAAAAACCTCAAGGCTTTGGAGATCGGTGAGTAGCCTAGAAGTATCCATCATCGCTTTTGCATCAAACTTGCCTAGATGATCCTTGTGGTTATGAATGAACACAGGACATCCAAATACATGAAAAGATGTTAGAAGTCTACCTTTGAAGATCTCATATGGGGTTTTATTATGTCTTTGACAATGATTGACCTGCTTTGAGTGTAACAGCGCTTTGACTGCTTCACCGAGAATGCTTTGAGAGGTGAGCCATTTAACATGGTTCTAGCAATTTCAATGAGGGTTCTGCTTTTCCTTTCAAGAACCCCATTTTGTTCAAGGGTATATGAAGATGAGAAATTTTGAGATATTCCTTTTCATCACGTAAACTCTCAAGCTCTTGATTTCGAACTCAGACCATTGTCGGCCTCGATTTGTTTAATGATAATGTCATTCGGTTTTCTATCTTCCCGATGAATGACATTATTGTATCACCGCTCGACTCTTCTTGGAAAGAAAGTATACCCAAGTGTATCTTGAGAACTCATCAACAATGACCATGTATACTTCTCATGCCGGATTGATCCGGGACCGACAGTCCAAAGAGATCCATGTGCGAGAGTGAAGGCGACTTTGATGGAGAAATTTTGTTTGGTTTTGAATGATGCTCGTGGTGTTTACCTTTTTCACAGTGCATAGCATGGTTTGTCTTTTGCAAAAACCATGATGGTAAGCCAAGGACCTTGTTTTGTTTTGCCAAGTTGTTGAGGTTTTGAAGTTTAAGTGTGAGAGTCTCTTATGCCATAGCCAATTGATAGTTTCAATGGCTTTAGCAAAGAGACACGCTCCATCTGGGAGAGTGTTGACATGTCTAGCACATAAACATCATCTCTCCTAGAGCTATCAACACAACTTCCTTGTTGGCATTGAAAATGGTACCTTGTTTATCATTGAATTGTACAATGTATTTAGCATCACATAGTTGATCGACATCGATGAGATTGTATTTGAGACCATTGACATAGGCTATTCTAGAAAACTATTCCATTGCGCAGTAATCGAACCATAACCTTCATGGGACATGATGAGTTATCACCAAATACTACCTTGGGCCTGGTTCCTTTACATACTTTTGCGATATTCCTTCACACTACCATGATTCTTGAGCATCCACCGCCTAGATGCCAAATAGGCTCCCCGGCATGTCTCTCGCACAAGTAGTAAACCGAATTAGTTTCTTGTGACCCACTTACTAGTGGGCTTGGATCTCAAGGTCTCTTTGAAATTTGCAATCGACTCATGGTCGAGAGTTGTGTGCATGGTGCTACCACGTTTTTGCATTTAGAGGTCGAGGATGACTCAAACTCGGGTTGTTTGGAATTTCTCCTTGAATGAATGACACCGTCATGTTGGGATGTCTCATGAGTCGGATTACCGATATATCACATCATGTATTCATGAGACAATCATCCCGATGATGATCATTAAACCCACAAAGTGAGGCACAGAGGAAAAGGTTTTGCTCTATTCTTTGAGCGCTTTGGAGGATGAAGCATACCGATGACCAACTTTGGTATAGTTTGCTTGACCGACATACCGTAGATGATCTGCAGATCTGTGATCATCCTTTTGCGAATCATGCAAAAAGGATTCTATAGCATTTGTCGGTGGTATGGTGGTGTAATGACACAACTCACACTTTTGTTTGTTTTGGAGGTTGACTTAGACTTTGAGGAACCAAGGAAGTCGACTTTGTCTCCTTGATTGGTTCGTGGACCTTTCAATGGATTCCATTTTTTCAAGAAGCTTCCTCACAAGTTCGATCGATTCTTTGGATTTGGTCGACCTCAAGGGGACAAAGGATGTTGAAGACTCGAGAGGAGTAGACTCTTGTTGGATTAGTTTTGCTTGTCTTTGTAGGATGGTTCTACCAAGTCCGCACCTTTCTTTTGGTGAATGAGGATTGAATTGTAGTGGAGTAAGCTCGTAGCTTGGAGCAAGACCAAGAGGTTTCGGTGGTGGAAGCGGTGCTGAGATTCCGCCTCGACTCATAGATATGTTCAAGACCACTTTGGCACATCGTGGAGTCCAAGCATGCTCTTTAGAGCTTGACTTTCGTGCTCTAGAATCCTTCCGTAATCGAAATTTGAAGCTTACTCTCGTGATTAACTCGCTCAATCCAATCACCGGAATTAGGATCACCAACATATTTGTAATCATGCCACCGTAAACAAATGGCTTAGGAGATCGGTCTTTGTTGAGAGAGTCGTGAGATGATCTTCACCTATGACTCTCTTCTGCCACTGGGGCTCCCACAAAGATCAAAGACCCCGGGATTCTTAGCATTCCAACTATTAAGAATATCATTTGCCTTTTAAGTTCATCTTGAAGATTCTCGATTTCTTTTAACTAGTTTAGTGTTTTGAATTTGCAAAGTGACGACCTCAAGCTTAGCTTGTTTTAAAATAAGCAATTCATCCTACACTTATTCAATTCAAAACTTAACTTGTTGTACTTAGAAAAAGATGCGCCTTTTGCTCTTCTACAAACTTAAGGTCTACATTTAGATAATTCATATAAGATCGCCAATCGAGTCATCATCCATAGAAAGTAAAGTGTTTACCTTCTTCATTGTGATGTTGACCCATTCCCGCTCCTAGCATGATTCTTCCCAACAACTAGCTTGTGTTCTTCTTGAGAGAGCCATTAGAGCACCGACATGTACCATTTCATCATCCGATGAGATTGGCTCTTCATCCCAATCAAAGGTTTCAAAGAACGAGGCCTTTGTTCTTACCCAAAGATGATTGAACATTTTTGTTGTTTCGAGGATCTGCCTCAAGCAATGCAAGCTTAGCTTTGCTTTCTTATACTTAGCTTCATAATCAATGGTTTTGTTAAGATCGATTTGTTTTGAACATTTTGAAGAGACGATAGATTTTTGGTTGAAATTTGCTAAAGCCTCAAGACCGATTAGATCCCGATGGTTTGTAAGAGGGTTCGAAGTTGTTTTGAAAACAGTCTTTTGCAAAATGGCCTCTTTTATGACACTTATAGCATTCAAAGGTGTCTTGATTGTTTTAGCAGTTGAAAACCTTTGTTTCTTTTATAAACCTTCGAGAGTTAGCAAGGAGTGCCCTTCCGAAATTCAAGATTCGTGTCATTTAGGTACTCCTCACTTGATCTCTCATCGGACTCATCATCCGAGTTTTCTTGGAAATCTTGAACTACATTGTTAGAAAAGAAAGCGTTGATATTGGTGATGAGGTAGTGGTCGGGACTTCTTGACTTCGAGACTTCTTTAAGTCGGTATCGTGCATTGATGAGGTTTTCCTCATAGACAAATTTCCATAAATTTCGTGAAGCTCAAGATTTTGGATATGATTAGCATTCCTAAGTCCCCGAGAGAAATTCAACCACTTCTCGTGGAGACTGCTTACAAAACCAACATTGATTTCATGCTTGGACAACTTAACACCATCATTTGAAAGTTCATTTAAAAGAGTTTTGTATCCGTGTAAGTTTGAGAGAGAGTTTCGAGTCCTTAGCCCTCAAGGTGTTATACTCAAGTTTCGTGTCCATTATCCTGCTTTTCCTTGGTATCGATGGTCCTTCATGACTATGAACTAGGTCATCCTGTGTTTGCTTAGCAAGACTACGACTTATATCGACTCCATAATATCGTCGGAAGACAAGATATTATGATACTTTTGAGTCTTTGGTCCCGGTTGACCACCTCCTTTCATCCTGGTCCACCGAGCTTGTGTTTGGGCAACCCTTCAAGCTTTGGGACAAATGGACCTTCATTTATACACTTGATATAATAAGGTTCCATCCCAATCAAATAGCAAAGCATTCGCTTTTCAATTTGTTGAATTTGCCAACTTCAAGTCTAGGGCAACAAATTGAATAAGCTCCACCCTTTTATCGACTAGTTGGGGTACATCAATTTCACCATTTAGGATCCTAATTTAAAACTTTTAGAGCGGCCTAAAACAGTTTTATAATTAGCCTTGCTCGATACCACTTGTTGTTCCCGCTCACTATCGCTTAAAATAGCTTAAGTTTATAAAACAAGTTAATAGTGAACTATGACCAAATTAACATAAGAAAAGCACACTAAGTAATTTTCAACATCATATTCTTATTAGAAATAAATCCACAAAGAATACGCTACCCAAGTACTTGGAATAGTACTTGGGATTGAAATGACAAAGTTGGGTGACTCCTCCTAAGCTCAAAGCTAAGTCCGAGCACAACTCTTAGAGCTCACCGAGCTATCTCAGAACTAAGTTGTATTTGGAGGAGTGAAAAGATGGCTGCAGTATGTGTGTTTTACAATTCACAAGCTTAACCTTTTCACTCCATCTCTTATGCTATTTATACATGTATGATATTTGACTCTTTCCTAAGTGACAACCGACATCATTCTGTAAGACAAAATATCGATGTATTTTGTCTCATTCTAAAGACTATTCTAGGTAAGTGACAAGACTACTTTCCTAAGTTCGGTGATGACACCGAGCCCGATCTTTTGCCATTCGTGGAAAGTTGACTTTGGTTGATAAGGACTTCGCCTTATCTCGATTCAACCTTTTCCCGCCTTGTCCCGCTCTTTCTTCGCCTTTACATCCTTCGCCTTCTACTTTAGTTTGTCTTCATGTAAGAAGTTGGAGAGAATCTTGGGGATTCAGTGAGTTATTGTCATCACCACCGAATCCATCATCTTCTTCTTGACTCGCCTTCACCCTTTAAGTTCCGCCTTCATCGAGTGGAGAGACTTTCTTCGCCTCATATTGAGTTTCCGAAGACGACTCACCGAGAGACTATGCACTCAATGACTGCTTCAGGTTAACGGATTAAGCACTCGGGCTATTTTCTATTCAAATACTAGATTAAAGGGTTTGGGTATTTACTGAACCCAACAGGTTGTGACGCCGTGAACTTCAACTTCTGACGCCGTCTGAATCTGGATCTAGGCCGTCAGAGGGAAAAGGTCTTCGTGACGTCCTACTCTTCAAAGCCTGACGCCGTCAGGTGTAAAATAGAAAATTCACTCCTGAGCCGTCACAATTATAGGGACGGTGTCGCTCTTAGTTTGTGACGCCGTCGGGTGCTCTTACAGCAGCTTGAGTGTCTTGATATTCACTTTAGCCATTTTCTTCACATATTCACGACTTTTCGTCCAAATAAGCATCTTTCCAGCATTTTGTCTTCAAGAGACCTAAAAAGTGAAAAGGAACGAAATTAAGCAGTAACGGATATAAAAGTGGACAATTAAGGGCTTAAATGACCCCTCAAAAGTGTACCTTTTAAATCCTTATCACTGACAAATGTGTATATAGCAAATTTGATGAATCTGGTAAAGGAGTCATCATTTGTCTATATGTTGATAACATGTTGATCTTTGGCACTGACCAAAATTAGGTTGACTTGACAAAGGACTTTTTGTCATCAAGGTTCTCCATGAAGGACATGGGGGAGGCTGATGTTATCCTTGGTATAAGGATTAAACATGAAAGTAAAAGAATTTCTATCTCTCAGTCTTATTATATTGAGAAGGTGTTGAGGAAATTCAATTACTTTGGTTGTACTCGTGTGAGTACACCTATGGATACTTGTGAGAAGTCGATGCCTAATAATGGCAAGACCGTATCTAAACTTGAGTATTCTAAGGTAATTGGTCGCTCGATGTATGCCATGACTTGTACAAGACATGATATTGCTTTTGCGCTGGGTAAATTGAGCAAGTATACTAGCAATCCTAGTGCTCATCATCGCAAGCGCTCGAAGGCATCAAGTATCCAAGAGAACTATGGATTATAGTCTCTCATATACCGGTTTTCCTTCAAGATTAGAAGGATACACCGATGCAAGTTGGATCAAGAACATCAAGACAATTCGCCTACCGGTGGTCGGGTATTCCTACTTGGTGGATGTGCACTTTCTTGGGCATCCAAAAGCAAACTTGCATCACCGGTTCAACAATGGAATCAATTTGTGGCCTTAGCAATCACCGGTAAAGAAGTCGAATGGTTGAAAACTTGCTTCTTGAGATTCCATTGTGGCCTAAACCTATAGCACCTATTTCTATCCGTTGTGATAGTGCGGCTACATTGGCAAAGGCTTATAGCCGATGTATAATGGAAGTCTAGACACTTAGGTGTCGGGCATAGCATGATTCGCGAGCTTATCATAAATGGGGTAATCTCTATAGAGTTTGTAAGATCTCAACATAATTTAGCCGATCACTGACGAAGGGATTAGCTAGAGACTTGGTTATAAAGTCCGCTAAAGGGATGGGTTTAAGTCCAACTTAGTCATCGAATGTTAAGACACCCAACTCCTCCCCGAGGAAACTTGGGAGTTGAGTTCAATGTGGAAAGTTGAACATTCGATGGACCTGGAGCACATGTTTTATTTACATCCCAAGGTTGTGCTCGTAACTCACGAAAAGGAGGATGAAGTCTTTACTGTAATGGTTAATTTCTTTGAAAAAGTGCTTGGCAGGAGCATGAATAAAGATGAACCACCTATGTGAATGTTGAAGTTTTGCCGCTTCAAGGAGCTTTGGATTTTTGGCTCTTGCAACATTTATGAATTTGGATATGGACACATGGCTTGTATGGTGTCAGGAGCTTTTAAGTGTTTGAAAACTTGTGTGTATTTTATCTTCAGGTATTCAAATGGGTTGAAGGGTTCAATTCTTAGAACACCCTGATTCTCGAATATTTGAACGTGTAATGTACTAAGATGAAAATTCAATCCTCAGGATATTTTCGTTTATGCATATGTTTTGTTTGATGTTTAATTTTCATGCAAAGGAAGTGAACTAAATTTAGGGTGGATTGTTGGAAAATTTAGTACACTTGTGGGATTAGTTCACACCTGGTAATGAGTCATGAGCTACGGAGTGTACACCCACAAGGTCCCTGAACACCCAAACTCTATAGTGGTGAGATTCACAAGTTAATACTGATAGTATTAAAGTTGGTACTGCTAGGCAAAGTTAATACTGCTAGTGCTAATATTAGTATTGCTAGGCAGTGTTAATATTATTAGTGTTAATATTAGTATTGGTAGGCTAGTTCCTACTGGTAGTACTGGAATCAACTTGTAACAGGCATTGACCTATTCAAGTGGTAGTTACAACTGCATAATGACCACGTTTAATTGGTCATGTAACCACTATTTCTATTATTATGGAGGCTAATTATGTGGTGATTAATTGGCCGTTAATCACACATAAATTCCATTGACTGGGGTTGAGTAATCTCTACTATTAATAGAGATCGTCACTCGAATGCAGGAGATACACATAACAGAAAACGTTAAACACTTCTAAGCAAAAGGGTTATTGAATTGTGTCTAATTCAATAACATACATTTAGTCTTATCTCAAGTAGATATTCGTGATACCCAGGTATTAGGGTCGAATAATTTACTTTGGAAAGTGATAACACGATTCTAAGTGATATCCCAGAACTGCTTAGGTATTGTTTCTATTGTTGATTATCTTACCTCTTCTTTGGCGAATAACCACCAACAGGCTCTAACTTTTGATTATGTCAATTTACTTGCAATGTTTGCCATGATTCGAACAATACCCTTTATTTCTTCAAATTGTATTAATTAAACATTCGTAAATTTTTCATATACTTGTAGGCCATAAGCAATGTTACTTGTCTTGGCCATAAGCAATGTCATAAGACATTATTTTTTATTTCTAAAGGCAAACACTTAAATATTCAATTAGAGCGAGGGAGCCTCGCCAATCCGAGGTGTCCCTCACCTCACTTCACCGGTTGTGCAGTTGGTCAAGCAAATCGCCAAGATTTTAGCGTGCATGAGATCGGGAAATTTGCATTTTTTTTATTGATTACTGCCCCCAATATATTCAGATGTCATTAATATTTAACATAGTATATATACAAAGAGATTGTCAAAGTTTGCAAAAGAATTTGGACATACCACCAAAAATGCAAGTGATTCTACCAAGTTTTCAATAAAAAGTTAAAAACTGTAAAAGAACCGAGGGTATTTGAGGTATTTAGATGTGCGAATGAGTCAGAGAAGTGGCGTGAGTTCGGGTGATTTATGAGTAGGTGACATGACAACACATACACAGCTTTTTCTAAAGAAAATATCCCATCAGTCATAAATTAATTAAGTCCAGCAACGAAATACTATTTATAAAAAGTTAAAAACGGGGTGTCAGTCATGCCATCATACCTAATTCATACCTAATCACCCACTAATAATATCCTTCAATCTCATCTCATACCTATGTCATACCTAACCATAAATTTTTAGTGACAACCATACCTAACCCATACCTCATCTAATTTTATACCTATCTCAACGGCTATTGTTTCTTGTCCTTCTCCCACACCAATTCGGTGAACATTACCGATTTGCCATACATCAACACCACACCGATTTGGTGACATTGGTGTTACCGATCGGTATGACCCAAACCGAAGGCCACCTCGACCCCACTGCCACCCCCCTTAGACATTACTGATTAATTTTGTGATGGCTATAGAAAAGTTCATAAACAACTACTAATTCTAGTTAATAAGGATTTCAATTTAACAGGATAGCTCCCCCATTGTTTACCCAAAATTTGTGCAAACATGGATAAAACAGAATAACGTACGTATATATGTGTAAGTATATTTGAAATTTACCCAATCGCGTATGCATTCTTCACATGGTATGCGCGCATATGGTCATTTTACACTCACTAGTGTGCAACAGTTATCTACCCTGCCAGATGCTCTGTTACAAGTCAAAAGTGTAAGATGACCAAGAAAGCTAGTTTACCCATACACCTTTTTTCACCATGTTCTTGGGACTAAAAACTCACAAAGCATCTTTTTAACTTTTTTTAACATGTGATATATACTCATATACCAATACCATTGTTAACTCCCGGTCATTTCATAGCTATAACTAATTCGACAAGTGATTTAAAAACAAGTTACTACATTGTGATTTGAAATTGTTAACGACGATACTAAATTTTGATTCAACATGCATTTATTTCATTGTGCACAAGATTTGACACGTATTTGCGATCAATGGATGTACACTTTGAATGAACATCATATACGAGCAAAAGATTTTCAATTTTCATCCATTCGTAGTAGTTAGTTCTCATGTAAATGTCGATAACATATATTGTGTCACTTAAACAACACAATTTTCATATTCTTCTTGTTTGATTACTTCTTTATTTTTGTATGTCTTACTTAAGAGTTACGTTTAATGGTCAGTGACTCAGTTTCATAAAAAACCAAAATGATTTATCCGGTTGCCGTAAACATGGTTAATCTCTTCAAGACGCTAAAATGAACATTAAAAAACAAAAACACATTTGTACTTGATACATATGATTTTGGTAGAGCTTTTCTTACTGAAAGATAAGTATCACACATTTAAACGTGAGAGATGACACGTTCAATTCTTGCTCGGTGTAAATGATACTGAGGTGACCACTCTAACATCTTGTATTTGTGATAGTGGTTCAAATTTCGTGGATTAGATCAGCATCTCTATCCCAAAGGTCGAAGGGCCCGCATGTGAATTATTTCACATATCACGGCTTCAAAAGATTTACATTCAGATAATTATTAAAGTAAAAGTCGGTGTCAATTATTAATTTGTGTCTACCAACTATTTTAAAGTAAATAATGGCGCGGAATATTCCTAAGATACGATAATACCTGTTTATTCTTTGGAATACGCTAGACGCCAAAGATATTCTTAGCTTATTCTTTTAGTTTCGCTTATAAAAGCGTATATGAATCAACAGTATGGATCATCCATCCACCTACAATCACCACCACCACCATTGTAACAAGTCCAAAAGATTAAAAACCATGGTACCAAAAAAAAAAAGAGAAAGGATCACGCATTTAAACATAGTTTACCTATATTTGAGCACACACTTATTTTGGAAGGTCTTCATGAAAGTAGTCTTCGTACTCTTGCGTTTCATATCTCGAGATTGGGTGTTGTTGTTGTGACATTATATATATACTCGTTTGGCAAATGATCGGTCCAATAAACAATGAACGACGCAATATTATAATATATATTACATAGGACAGTATATATAACGACTAACAAAAGAAAAACATATGGTTTCAGAAAATGCCCAAAAGTTAATTGGCTAATCATTTAGCTCAATTTCATATTTTGGTCAAGTTCAATTTTATTCAAACATTTAGTTTTTCTGAAACGGCTCGACATGGATTTATTTTTATTGCTCTATCTGACTTAAAATTATTGTTCATCGATTAAGACACACAATTTCAAAAAAATACATTTATTATTGCTTTGATTTATGCAAAGCAATAAAAATACAGTTTAATCTTTCGACAATTAGTTAAGACTTTCATTAAATTTTGTAAATAGTAATTTTGCTTAAAAACAACACGGTAAACGTAAACAATTCAACTTCTAAATTGTAATTTGAAATTAAATAATCCTTTTGGAACAACCAAAATAGAAAAGATGAAGAATAACATTGGACAAAAGGAGTATATAATAAAAGATTTGTGGACCGGCCAGGTTTCTTTGTCGTCGGTTAGTCGTAGTTAAAGTTTGTAAAAATCGTTAGGCCAGCTGGGGCGGTTGAGTAGGCCAATGATTAATCGGTTAAGCGAGGATTAATCTAATTAATCGGATTAAAATTTTATGCACAAACCTGTAATTTTAGATATTATACTATATTATATGTGTGAGATAAAGATAGTCGATCAAAGCTCAAATATTTCATGTGTTCAAATATAAACATAATACATAATTCTTCAAAGTTCAAAGTCAAACATAGATATTAGTCGGTTTGTTGACCATTTTTAAGATAGCTTTTACCGATTAAACAGTATGTTGACTAATTTTTAAGCGATTTTGTCCGATTTTTAAGCGATTTTGTTGACCAATTTTTAAGCGAGTTTGTTCGATTAATCCGATTAGACCGATTTTGTTCGATTTTGTCCGATTAATCGGTTTGTTGACCGATTTTTAAGCGATATTTGACAAAACCGATTAAATAGGCCGATTATGATAAATCAAGGCGCTTAGTGAGCGATCAGCGATTATGCGGGGATTAATCGGCCGCCTGGGCCGATTTTTACAACAGAGGTCATAAGCAAGGTTGTAAAAATCGCTAGGCGCTAGTGAGGCGGTCGGGTAAGGCTTAACGATTAATCGGTTAGGCGGGGATTAATCGGAGATTAAACGGATTGGAATTTTTGTACACAAAATTGTAATATTAGATATTATATTATATTATATGTATGAAATAAGCATAGGACATCAAAATTCAAATATTTCAAGTCTTCAAATATAAACATAATACATAATTCTTCTTAGTTTAAAGTCATACATAGATATTATTCGGTTTGTTGACTATTTTAAGCGATTTTTGACCGATTTTGTCTGATTAATCGGTTTGTTGACCCATTTTTAAGTGATTTTGTCTGATTTTTAAGCAATTTGTTGACCGATTTTTAAGCGAATTTGTCCGATTAATCCGATTTGACCGATTTTGTCTGATTAATTGGTTTGTTGATCTATTTTTAAGCCATCTTTGACAAAACCGATTAAATAAGCCGATTATGATAAATCAAGGCGTTTAGTGAGCGATCAGCGATTATGCGAGGATTAATCGGCCGCATGGACCGATTTTTACAACATAGGTCATAAGAACATGAACCCTCGTGTGGGCTTGTGGACTAATGGGGTTGTGCTTTTCAAAGTCCGGCTAATTATTTGAGCTATATCACATTTTATCAGTCGTAAAAATTGTTTAGTCAACAAAACGCTGAAAGTACAATTTTCTAGTTTAAACATAGTTTACCCATATATGTGTCATTTTGTTTTTTGTTTAAGCAAAGGCTGAATAACTTATATGGGAGAAACCGAGAAACCAGAAAAACATTGGGCCAGAGAAACTGAGCCATGTCAAGACTTGGGCCACAGAATGTTCAATAATAATTCATGACCCAGCAGGCCTAAACTTAACAAAAACTTCACAAATTACTCACAGTAACCAAATAAAAGTGAAACGAATTTGTAAGCAAATTGAGTTTGCCAATATCAAATCGAACCAAATTAAATATTCTATTTTCGGTTTAGATATGATTTTGGTAAAATAAAAACCGAACCGAACGAAAAACCGAATTCACATACATATATTTACTTTTTATATATTAAAAAAACCATTAAAACTCATTTATAGTATAAATATAACTTTTTTTTTTTAAGTTCAAAATATTTTTTGATGCTCAAAATCTATATAATTAAATGAAAAAATATATAAATTATGTAATTCGGGTCAACCCAAAAATCGAACCAAATTTAAATTTGGTCAATTTAGGTGCCAAACAGAACCCATCATTGATTTGATATATTGATAAGGTGAATAACCAGGTTTTTAGTTTTCCTCTGAAGAAAATTTAACCAAACTAACTAAACTGAATGAATCTAACAACGCGATAACCGAACCAATTTACACCACTGAAAAAACATGTCGCTTATGTTTTTTCAAAACCAATAGTTACAATATGTATCTTTTCAATACTCCAAGGACCAAAAACAGAAACACCCACACTTGTAAAACACTGAATAAGAGTTAACTTGGAGCAGAAGCAGCCCTAATTCCCTTCCGATTGCAATCTCATTCATTCAGGTAATAAATTTTTATAAAATTCAAAATCATAACCACAACCCAATAACATTATATCCAAACTTTTAACTTATCAGGAAAGACAAAAAAATGACTCAAGACGTTGAGATGAAAGAACAACCACAAGTCCCAGCAACAGCAGCAGCTGTCTCTAATTCCATCTCATCTCCCACACCTGTTTTACAGCGTAACCATCATTCAGATCCGTTACTTAATTTGTTAGTTGGTTGAATATTGTTGTTTATTTGACTGTATGAATTGAATTGATGGTGTAGATTTGAAGGAGATTGCGGCGTTGATTGAGACGGGAGCGTATGCGCGTGAAGTTAGGAGGATTTTGAGGGCGGTTAGGTTGACTATTGCTTTGAGGAGGAAGTTGAAGGCGTCTGTTGTTTCGACGTTTCTTCAGTTTGCGCTTGTGGCTGGATCCGAGGCGCATACGCGCTTGTCTGCATATTTGCCCAAGGTTTGCTTCTTTGCTCTATGAATTTCGAAGTAGAATTGTGGATAATGTAGAAAAATATCAGACTCGGATGGATAACTTATGATTACGCTAGGTGCAACTTATGATTCTGGAAGTAGGTAACCACTAAAACTTGTAGCACATAGAGTTGTATCACAAGATTAGAAAATAAACTGTAATGAATATATATGAAATGGGATAGCTTAAAAAGATTTTGTGTATAGAGTGGTGTTTCGGCGTAGGTTCAGAAGTGATGGCCTGTATTCTAAGACCTCGTTGAATTGCATGCTGTTAAAGTGCACTTGCAAGCTGTAAAATTTTAGGGTCTACCAAATAACTTGCATTGTTAATGGCGTGGAGAATGTTAATGGAAAAAGATTATGAGTAGTAATAAAAATTTGGTGGTCTTATCTAGAATGGTTTCTTATTTTATAGTATGTGTGATGAAAACATAAGTACTAGCATGATTGCATGAATTGGGATGTGGGATATGTTGGCGAAAGTTTACTTAAAAGGTATCCCGTTTCTGTATACATGTTCCAAACATTATCATTTCTTTTGCCTTGTTGAAATTTGAAATGGATATGGATTGAAAGGGGCTAACTATAAAGGGACATTGCATATGTGATGGGATTGTAAGGGATAAGAATTAAATGATCAATATGTTTCTTGAACTTCAGCAAGTATGCTGATGCAACCTGTATAAAACTATGGATTCGAACAAGATTACCAAGCAGAAAGGGAACATTTCATCCATGCCCACCTAGATATTCAGTCTTTAATTAGGATAGTTTCCTGCTGATGACTACTTACAAATGTATAGATAATCAGTTAACATAGATACAAACATCCTTGTTAACCTTGAGTGAGACATGAGTTGTTCTATCTCTACATGTACGGCAATCAGAGTTTATGAAAATAAAGATTTGAATGAAAGTGGTGTGATAGACAAGAAAGCTGCTTCCTAATTCATGGCTTCTATTTAACTAACGGACCTGTTTTAAACTTTTAATAGTTTCATGTAATTGGCATACATTTGGTCTGGTAATTCTGATTTCTGATTGTGATATAACTGTTTGGATTCAAAGCAGTCATAAACTCACATTTAAATATTTAATCCCCCAATGGTGTCATGTATTCAAATATGCAGATAAATAATGAAAATAAAACTGCAGGATTCTACTGTTGCCTTTCCACATCTTACGATAGAACATTAGCGTTGTTGCCTTTGAACATCTTAGCTAGGCATAGGAATGATTATATCTGGGTCAGAATTCAATGATCATTTGGTTTAAACTTTGTTTCGTAGTCACATACCAAGCCTGAGAAATTTAAGAAAGGGTTAGAAAACTAGATGAAAATAAATGACTACACCTGATATAGCATTTATAGAAGATAAACATACAAAATTGATGTATTTGGAGAACTTCTTAGGCGGTGTGAACTGTCTCGATAAGGATGCCTGCTTCTGCTTGAGGAGTGTTTGTGTTAGCTTATATAGCGGCTTTATGAGCTTATGTAAATTTGAATGCCTGTTTAGTGACTTAGATGTGCACTAACAGGAGTTTTTTTGGGAGGTAGAGGTTGGCATACGAGAGGCAGTTAAGATAATCTGAGTGAGTGGAATACACCAAAGGAGGGTAGGAGTGTATGGATAGATGTAATTCACTGGGGTGATTAATCTATATACTTCTGTTGAGATTGAGTTTTTAGCTTAACTCAACTGGTTCTTGATGACTGAATTGTTTTTAGAGTTTGCATCATATGAGGCTAGTGGACTTCTAAAGCTTATAAATTTTTACACTGTTAAATGGCGTATTGTCATTCATTTATCCTGTTATAAGCACCAGCTCTCTATAAGCCCAACAGTTTGTCTCTAGATTAGGAAATAACGATGGTATTATGGGAAGATGTTTTAAACCATAATTTAAATTTAGAAAGTGTTATCTTTTATGAATGAATGAATGATGTATAGCATGTACTGATTTCTTTTTACTTTCTGTGAAGGATGATGAAAATGACATGGAAGTCGATACTGCATCATCCGCCCCTCAAGCTACTGTGAAGCATTCCCCAGAACTTGAGATCTATTGCTACTTGCTTGTGCTCATTTTCCTCATTGATCAGAAAAAATACACTGAGGTCTGCATACTTGATTTAACTATTTTAAACCTCTATTTTCCATTTAAGTTTTTATTATTGGTTTTATAAACCTCGCTTTTACTCATCATGCAGGCTAAGGCTTGTTCATCAGCAAGTATTGCCCGTTTAAAGAACCTGAGCAGGAGAACAGTTGATGTTTTGGCATCCAGACTCTACTTCTATTACTCTCTTAGCTATGAACTTACCGATAGCCTTTCTGAAATCAGGGGGTGCGTATAACTTAACACGAGGTAGTATGTAGTCAATTATTGTGTGCTCATTGTGCCTGATTAAGATCATGCCATTTATTTGCAGTAATCTCCTCGCTTTGCACCGAGTTGCTACATCGCGGCAAGATGAGTTGGGACAGGTTAGTTTTTTTTTTTCTTTTCTTTTCTTTTTCTTTTTCTATTTTTTGTTTTATTAGTAGTCGTCGGGAGTACTTGTGATTATAAGTTTAAGATTGTAATAAACAGGAAACACTCCTGAACCTGCTACTCCGCAATTACCTTCATTACAATTTGTATGATCAAGCCGAAAAGTTAAGGTCAAAGGCACCACGTTTTGAAGCACATTCAAATCAGCAGGTATTGATTCTTCATTCTAGTGATGACAATTATTTGGAGTTTGGGTGAATTTTTTATAACTTTGTAATATATTTTTCCTTTTCCTGTTCCATGTTTTAGTTTTGCCGGTACCTGTTTTACCTTGGGAAGATTAGGACGATTCAGCTCGAGTACACGGATGCAAAGGAATCTCTTCTTCAAGCTGCTCGTAAAGCACCTGTAGCTGCTCTTGGATTTCGTGTTCAGTGCAATAAGTGGGCTGTGATTGTTCGCTTACTTCTAGGAGAGATCCCTGAACGAACTGTCTTTATGCAAAAAGGCATGGAGAAGGCCTTGAGACCATACTTTGAGCTTACCAATGTGAGTGTTATCTCAACTTCTGATTAATCTTTATATGACACAGCTTTGGAACGGGTTGAAATTGGCCAATTAGTAGTACATGCCGACTAGGAATTTGGTTGAGCCACAAATACTTGTTCCTCCTTAAGTTTTAAAAGAAATTATAGATGTAGCAGTGGTGCTTAATAAGATATTGTAACGGCATTACTTAGGTGGTGTTTGTTTTTAAGAGGTCTGAATGAACTCGCACGTCTCGAATCAACTCGATGCGTAAATGTCTCAATCGACGATCGAACGAAGAAAAAAACGCATGTTTGAACGGGATTTTTATTTATTTATTTTGGTTATTTTGTGTCTACAAGAAGATTCGAGACGCGTTAAGACACCCTCTCGTGTCTTGACAGATTCAGACATTTTTCCGCTCGACGCCCGAACGGAAAAAAAAACAAACGGTCTGAACGGCAAAATGTCTGACCGATTCAGACATTTTGCCCGTTCAGACGCTGTTAAGAGGCAAAAAAAAAAAAACAAACACAACCTAAATCTAATATCTGAATAATAATTAGGAAGTTGTATGCATTAAATATGGACTTTGGGGGTCACTTTCAGCCCATTTGGCGAGTGTGATCTAAAGAAACCCAAATTACAGAACTTGAGAACAAGCATGCCTGAAAGTTTACTAGAATCATAGCAGTAACTCTATTTGTCACTGGTCTTAATTCGTTGCACTTTATCAAGCACAATTTATTCATTTTTCAGGCTGTTAGAATTGGAGATCTAGAGCTGTTCAAAACCACAGCAGAGAAATTCTCCACCACTTTCACCTCAGATCGAACTAACAACTTAATCGTGAGACTTCGCCACAATGTGATAAGAACCGGGCTCCGCAACATCAGCATCTCCTACTCGCGTATCTCACTTGCTGACGTGGCAAAGAAGCTGAGACTGGACTCACCAAACCCCGTGGCCGATGCTGAGAGCATCGTATCCAAGGCAATTCGTGATGGTGCCATTGACGCAACATTAGATCATGCAAACGGATGGATGGTGTCTAAGGAAACTGGTGACATATATTCCACAAATGAGCCTCAGCTAGCTTTCAATTCTCGAATTGCCTTCTGTTTGAATATGCATAATGAGGCAGTTCGTGCTCTCCGTTTCCCTCCAAACTCACACAAGGAAAAAGAAAGTGCTGAAAAGAGGAGAGAGAGACAACAACAAGAGCAAGAGCTTGCGAAGCATATTGCTGAAGAAGATGATGACGATTTTTGATTGGATTCCGCTAGCAAATCATTGAGGTGTAAGCACTTTTGCTTTGTGTTCTTGTCACTGTTTCAGTATGTTAAAATCAAGTTATGGGATATCACTCGATTTACCCCTCGTATCAGAAGATCAGACTGTTTTGCTTGTGGATCAGTTAGACTGTGCATTTTATTCTGACTTTGGCAATTGTTAAATTCTCGAAATGCTTAGATGCGTTGTTGCTTTTATACTACAGGTCTTCCCTCCTCGTTCCTTCCAGGCTTATAATGGGTCAAACAGTAAAAAGAATATCTAGTAAACGTAGTCAAATTAGCTGAATGTTAAAATCGAATAATGTTTAATTGAATATTTAATTTGACCTTGCTTCATGGAACCAGTGTACCTACTCTCGGGTTTAACTTAGGGTAGGGGTATGATTCCACATCTTCATACCTCGTACGTACGGGATTGGGTTTTGGGTTTTGTTGTTGGAATTGACCTTGCTTGAATCTCACTTGCAACTGCATTGATCTAGCTCGCATTTGAGAGCAAAGCTAGACGTTGAATATATAACTTGATATGACAGCCTGAGTAACATTTTCCGCACGCTAAATTTAAGAGCCACATGCTTAAAAAGCGTACCATCTTGTTCTATAATTGTCGAGGAAATTGATTGGGACCTAAATCAGATGTTTAAATTCACGCTCAAACACGCATGACGTACGATCACGATTTATTATGAAAAGTGGGTCCCTACCAACAGAATGAATTGTTAGGATGATGGCACACATGGTTAAACATGAATTTAAGCACATCTTTTAGGCATCTCAATCACTCCTCAATTGATGATGCTTGCGACTGCTTTGATCATACAATATTTATATAAAACCTTACTAAAAGGTATTTTTCTCTTTTCTTTGAATGCATGTATAGTGACAACGAGGTCTTTTGTTTTTCTTATCTCATAGTTTTGTAGACTAAACAAATCTATGGCATCTTCGGCGAGACAATTTGCATAACACACAATCGTTTTCACTATGGAGTAGAGTTATAAATATATCATACATCATACACTATTTTAATAGAAGACGATCATTTTCAAACGGACTTGGTCTTGCAAGTTGCTCAAGGAGGACCAAAGGGCTATTATGGCGTCATTTTGGCAAACCATTAAGACAAGAGTCAAACTTGTGCAGTAAGAGGGTGTGTGGTGTTACAACACACAACAACTGTATAAACTTATTATTATTTTTGGACGACAACTAACTATTTCATAATATATGCATCACAAATTTATCTCAAATGTTTTAAGCAAGATTTGAACGGACAATCATTTGGTTGGCATCTCGTATACATGCCAACTGTTTCTAACTTCATATCCGATGTGAGTAGGGAATAAAATTTGTTTTCTAAATTGTTTATTTATTTTTAATCATATTTAGTCTGAATTATGCTTTGTACGCATATATCTCAAGTATATGCCCGCCTATAATTGAGATTGTGCTATTTTTTGCAACATATACTATGGGAAAAGCTTTGCTAACTAGATTGTGATTAAAAAAAATAGGAATGATACACTCACAAAATGGTCTACAAAATGAGACGTCACTCTCTGATTGACGTACTTTGTGATAATTTCCTTTTCTTCTTTCTGATTCAACCACTCACTTTCTGACACATCATTTTATGGCTGGTCTCGTGGATTTGATTTTGTGGGTGTAACATTTCCCTTAAAAATTACCTATGGTTTAAGTTTATGTGGCGTTGGAGATCGAAAAATCTTTACTAACTAGACTATAAATGGAAAAAGCTTTACTAGCTAGACTATAAATAGAAAAATCTTCTATTTGAGTATGCGAAGTGTTGTGATTAAAGGTGTTTTTGTTTTATTAAGATGTTTTGGGTCTGAATCTGACTATCACATCTTACTGGTAAGATGTGTTTAGAAAGTCTAAATCTGAACGAAATAATGTTGTTTGTTTTGGTATAATTGTCCGAATTATTTTAAATGCTCGTTTTTGCATTTTTTTTTATTAAACCAACGCAATGCGATAATAAGTAACTTATGTAAATATGAAACAAGACTATTTATCATAAATATAACATAGTTAATAAACAATCAAATATATTATATAAAGTTTACAAAATGAGTAAGAGCCAAGAAGACAAGTCCCCACCTCTTCGAAAGTAAGATGTTATATGTCTAACCTGGTGCTTACTCAAAAAAAAAAACAAACAAGAAAAACGTCTGTCTCTTTTACCTGGTAAGAGTAAAAGCTAGCTAGAAGATTTAAAAAAAAAAAAAAAAAAACACACCCTAACTCTTAAGCATTATGAATTAGTAAATCAAAACTTAACACTAGAGTGCTTTTGGGGCAAAGCTTATAGAGCTTAAATTTTTAAAAGAAGTTAGCTTTTAAAAATGGTTTTGTTTAATACACAAATTTAAAGAAGCTTTTAAAAACTATAAACTTTCATAAGCTCAAGCTAATGAAAATAAGCTTTTAGAGATCAATAAGGTTTATTATTAGTTAAATTACTCAAATACTCAATTATTATGGAATAACACATACATGCTTGAAATGTATGTGTAATTTAATATTATGCTATTTTTGCAATGACATTATACAATAATTGGATTTAGCTTAAAATAATTCGCCAAATACATTTAAAAAAATAAAAACTTCAACTTTCAGCTTATAGTAAAAGCTTCAAATAATTTTGACAAACACAACTTATTAAGACTAAGCGTAGTAGTCCGGTCGACTCTTGGTCGATCCCCCAATTCGACTAGTCCTTAGCCGTCTCACGGTCTCACCTATTACACCTAGGCCATCGGGGCGCGTCACTAGCATGAAGAAATGAGAAGATGGTTGCAAAAGCGACCGACTTGTGGAGAATGTTTGCGTGTGTTGGTGTTTTAATTATTTGGTTTTTAGGGTATTTTTTTTGTTGTGTTTTCGGTCTCCTTGCTATATCAAGTTAATCATGAAATAGTCAAAAAGAAAGAAAGAAAAAGCTGATGTGAAAATGAAAATATCGATCTCTTGATGATCACTACCAAAGTTTTAAATAACGCGGCGCGACGCCATGATATATGCTGCCTCACATCTTAATCCACGGACTTTTGCGTTTATAAGACAGTGACATAAAACGACACAAAATATGAAAATATTTATATATTTATATCGTATTTCATATATATTAAGTTTACAAAAAATATTGCATAATGTGACATAAGACGTGACGTGATGGCGTAGACGATCAAATCTCACGCGTCATGTCAGCATGAGCCTTTAGAACCTAACATTTTCCATTTCTTTTATAAAATAAAATGGAATGAATTATCTGAAAAAAAACATTACTTAACAAGGCAAACAGTTTATAACTTGCAAGCAATACACATACCACGGACAACAATCACACACACAAAAACAAACAGATTTCCTCACCACATACATACATATGGCAACCACACCTATCTCAGCGCGTCCCTCACGCGCCTCCCTCTTCACCACCCATATCCGCCCTCACCGACCACCACACATCACTCCTTCTAACAACCACACCGTCGTCGCTTATAATAAATTAGACGGACTTAAACTAATATCATCATCTCGTCGGAGAAAAGTGGCGGTGGTTGTGGGTGCCGGAGGTGGTGGTTCTACGGCGGACGAGTCGTCGTTTGAGATGTCGTATGAGAGTGCGTTGAAGCTTTTGGGTGTGTCTGAAGGAGCTTCTTTTGATGATATTTTGAGAGCTAAGAATTCTGTCTTGGCTTCTTGTAAAGATGATCAGGATTCTATTGCTCAGGTTCCTCCTTATTTATTTATTCACTTATCACTCATTATAATTATTTAATGGTTTTGGATTTATTAATTCAAAGATTTGGTGCTATTATGTGGTTGAGATTAGATATTATCGACTCGCCCTCCCCGGGTAACCCGAATTTAAACTTAAAACTTAAAACATCATCCGTTTACCCTTTTTTTGATGTGGCAAGTTGATGTTGCTAATTGAATTTAAACTTAAAACTGCATGGTTTAGACTCAAGACTTTAGCATTGTTGTAAAAGACGTAGGCGTTAGTTGCGCACTTGGGCGGTTGATTACCTCTTAGGTAGTAATCAGCCTAGGCAGGGAGTGATGAGATTGGATTGTTTATATATAAATTTCTAAATTATATGTATCACATGTTGATAGGACCACATAATTGTTCATAAGACCATAGAAATATGTTGACAACATTAACGCAAATGTTTAGATACTAGTTTTGACCGAGTTTTGATCTTGTAGTGAGTGATCGGCAATTACATGGCTTTGTAATTATTGTTTTACACAACAGTGAACTTTAGACTATAGTATGTATAAGGCATAGTCACATGAAACGGGGATTGTTCTGGTACGGGCTCGAGTTTCGCTAGGTACCTAGATATAGGTTCGATGGGGGTTATCCTTTGGAATCGCTCTGGTACGATGTACCCAATAATGATATATTCCTAAGGGTTATAAAAAAATCCTAACGTTTATAATAAAAAAAAGTTAATACTTATCAGATAGTTTAAGTCAATTACATATTAGAGTTTCCGAAGTTTTTAATTCTGCTATAAATCACAGTAAGAGATCAATGTTCAAAAAAAAAAAAAAAATCAACATCACGATAAGGAAGGTCCTGATTTGGATTGTTAATTTCCTGATCCCGGCAGAATCGTATCCGATTTGGGAACGAACGAACTGGATCGCAGTTCGTGGCCTTTCTAGCGAATTATGTTTGTATGGTATAAGGTCCTGTTGACCACTATTCCCCTTAGAGGGATCATTGGTTTAGCAACTACTGTAAAGCTCAAAACTCAACTCAAGCCTGATGAAATTAATAGTCAATTATCTTTATTAATAGATTATACGAGTAATTAATCAAGGACAGTATTAAACTAGGGCAAATCGCATAGAAAGGTATTCTACTTAGGGTCGATTTAAATTTAAGGTACTAAACTTTTTTTTCTCAATTTAAGGTATCAAACTTAATTTTACGTGCAATGTTAGGTTTTTTGACTTTTCGAAATAGGTTGTCGGTCATAATTTTAGCCGAAATGACTTTTAAATGCTCAATAATAATGATACATCACATTAATTAAACATTTAAGCGAAAGCAGTGATGAGAAACCTCTTTTGAAAAGTAGGAAAAACCTCAAAAAACCTTACCTTGCACATAAAGTTAACTTCGGTACCTTAAATTTAAAAAAAAAATAAAAAAATTGGATACCTAAAATTTAAGTTGACCTAAAGGAGAGTACCTTTTTATGCGATTTGCCCATTAAACTATTGACACTATTTTCAAACCTGGCTCTAGCATCTTGCGATTGACTTACTCGATTGAATCCTTAGCAGAACACATACAAAAGCTCAGGCTATATAAAAAATTTCTTCTGTTTGCAGCATAGACCATCATGGTATCAGACTTTAAAATGAAGCGGATTTTGTATATATGTTTTTTTTGAATGAATATGAATAACTAGTAGGTTTATTGAAGGACTTTGGTATAACAAGTAGTCAATTATGTCTATCTTTTTACTTTCTGCTTGAAATCGGTAGCCTTTTCCGTAACTTAATACGTTTGCAGGATGTAATGATGCATCTCCGAAATTTTGATTAGAATGTCGATGTCCAACTTTTCCTATATATATAAAAAAAAATATTTGAATTTGTATACGCCAAATTGCATTTGAACAAGAGTATGATGTATAGCTTTCTGGAAAGGAAATATTTTCATTGTGATTGGTTCCGATTTACTAATACAGTCCAGATATTTTTTACAGGTGGAGGCTGCATATGACATGTTGCTGATGCAGAGCTTATCACAGAGAAGAGCAGGGAAAGTTGTAAATAGTAGTATCCGTTATGCCGATGTTAAACCTGTAAATACTCCTCAAATGGGATCAATGCCTCAATGGGTACAAGGTGCCTTTAAAAATCCACCTGTTTCAGTTGAGTCACCATCTGCTCGAGATTTGGGCATCGAGGCAGGAGTTTATGGAGCTTTAGCTGTGTTAACTTATGTTAATGGCGCTTCTTCTCAATTGGTTCCATTTCTGGTGCTGATGTTCCGGGACTTATCTTGGCAAGTAGTTTTGGGGCTTCGTTATATTTCATGACCAAACGAAATGTTAAGCTAGGTATGGCTATCATTACTTATCGCCTATAAAATCTACTATTATATATTATATAATCAATACTTCCAACTCATTTCTTCCCATGGATTAACAATGCTATTGTACATTAGGCACGTAGGTAATATAAACCTGCCAGAGAAGGATGTTATAATTATCACACATCTTTATGATAAATGTTTCACGTGTGAAGCACAACCTTTGTCCTTGGAACTCTTAATGATGAATTTAATAATAGTAGCATCACAACATTAATGGATAATGATTGATTGATATATCGTAAATATGTTTTGTTGATACATTGTAACCTTAATAACTAACTGTTTTCAGGTAAGGCAACTGTGATAACCATAGGGGGTCTGGTGGCTGGTGCTGTGGTGGGATCTGCAGTTGAGAGCTGGTTGCAAGTAGATATTGTCCCATTTTTGGGCATACATTCTCCTGCAACTGTGGTTAGCGAATTTGTTCTCATTTCTCAATTTTTGGTCTCCTTGTACTTAAGCTAACCAAGGCTCAAAATTCCTACATTAAATTATGATGCCTCTTGAAATGTGTCATCTAGAATGTGTATTCAATATATGTACAAAAAGGATGCTTTAGAACTTAAATCAGTCAATAACTTCTCTTTGTTTACTATGAAAGTCCTATAGCTTTAATCACGAACTATATATTCCTGGTTACATATGTCATATTTTTGTTCTAATCTAATCTTATGATGTCATGTGTCTCAAATCTATTGTGGTGAACATAAAATAAAGAATATGAGTTATGTATCCCAGTCAATGGGATATATCGTTGTAGCTCGTTTTTTTATTTGCACAATGCTATCAAGGTCTTCAATGCTATGACCTTTAAGCGCGAACACACAACCACCAAATTCTCCATTATTGTAGCTCTATAATTGCTGGCAACTGTTTTTATACGGCGATGAACAAACTGTCAAATTTCATCGTGTATTGATTAGGATCTTTTTTTCTCAAAGCAACGATTGCATCGTGTATGTTGTAGCGCACGCCAGTGGCATAGCTTGTGCCATGGCAGTATGGCACAGGGGTTGGCGCTCTGAGCCTCTGACCCTTTCCTTTAAAGATTTTGTTCACGGGTGAAAATGGTACCGCCGCAGTGAAAAGTTTCTGAATCGAATCCAGAAATCGTCGAACGAGCCGAGCCCAAACAAGCTCGAGCCGTTGTAGCTCATCTATTAATTGAGCTCGTTCCAGCTTTACATACAAAGTTTCATTCTACCGCAGTTCTAAACGACATAAAGATATTTTAAGTAAGTAACTTAAATATATATACCAACTGAGCTCGAGTTTATTAACAAGCTCAAAAAAGATATATTACGAAATGAATTCGATTTCGAGCCAAACTTTAACTTTTCATTGCCAAACGATAAACTAGCCGGCCAGCCCGAACCTATATAACATACCACGAAATTGAATCGAATTTCAAATTTAAGGCTCGAACGAGCCGAGCTCAAGCTTTAAAACTTAAACGAAATGAAATTTCCAGCCTCAGCAAGTTCGCCTACCTGCTTCCACCCTATTACTAACCATAGTCTATCAGTCTAAATGCATTTTCCAGGCTGTGACGTGCACAACTAATTGTGACGCTATTGGTTATGGCGTTATGCCAAAGCCCAAACACATTTAAAAAGGTAAGAGCCGCTGGCCTTAACTTTTGATTAACAAAAATCTTTTGGTTTAACCGAATTTTTTTATTGGGCCACAACAGTTCCGTTTCTTTTGAACGGGGAGCCACAAGTCCACAACAGTTCATGCTTGCCCTGTTTGGTTATTATCACTTCTTTCTTTTTTTTTGTGGGAGTTTAATTCAATTTGGAAGAACTTATACATTTATTTTTTACATCTTATGAGCTAGTCAAGGCAATCTATATGAGTACGTAAACTCTGTTAGGATATGTCCATGTTCAAATATCGTATGTCTAAAAAACACGTGAGCCCATAAAGACACACACGTTAATACATAAAACAATTATATTAGTGAGAAGCTATAAACGTTTTAACTAACAGTTACTTGAACTAACGATCGTTGGACGATAGTTAAAGGACTAAAGTGTAAAAGTGAGAATGACGATTTGGACTTAGGTCGATCGGTGGGGGAGAGTCCTAGGTGGTTTGGGATTGCTTGACTTGCAATTCAACAATTCTAGCCTATATAATAAAACCTTGGGTCATTGTTGGATCAAAAGTGTAAATTGGCAGGGACACCTCAACAATGTGTACTGTAATGGTGCCCATCAACCCTACCCAGCAAAGGTTTGATGCATGTTAAATACATCCACCCAATACCCAACCATGCGGCGGAACGAATTTGAACTCGCGTCCTTTGTTGGATCAAGACATTACATGGCTGGCCCAGGCTTCTAAGGTAGTCAGACCAATCGCTGCGCTACCGGTTTTTTTACACACCTCATTATTATAACTCAAAACCAAAAGTTCTCTTCTCTTTTCTTTGTGCCTTGCTCGACCGAATATCAACCAACCAAAGGGTTTCGGTTTGGTTTTTGCTTAGTCGATCGATCATCAACAAAACCTCAAGGTTTCCGGTTTTGTCTTGTCTTTAGTCAATCGATCACCATCATCACTAAGGTTTTGGTTTGCTTTGTTTCTTGGTCGATCAAACAACAACAACAAAAGGTTTCAAGGTTTTGTTTGTTCAAGAATCAAGAAGTTGGTTTAGCTTTTCACTACTAGTACTAGCATACACAATTGTTTGCTAAGAACGTATTGTGTGTGTTTACGTAGAGAAGATCATAATTTGATCTTTAGTGGTTCGTGGTTCGTGTGTTAGATTTATTCACACGCGAATATTCAAGAATCGTTATTCGTAAGCTTTTATTGCTAAAAGGTACACGTTCTTGAACTTATGTTAATTACTTATACTATGCTTGATCTTTGTCTTCCGTTGCGTACTCGTGTGATTATGTGTTTAAATATTAAGTGTTAATATGATTTAAAATTCCAACAACGGCATCACGAGTCTAAGTATGGTGTTCGTAATTACATAAACTTAAAATTGGACATAATTTAGTTGATCTTTAATTTTATTAAGCCCATTGGGCAATTTTTTATGTAAAAAGATTCGTGTTTTAAGGGTTATAAAATTAGTAGATATAAACCTTAGGATTTATGCAATTTTTACGTGATTATTTGCCTTGATTAATTGTTAATTGGATATCCATGGTAAAAATGTGCATGTTTTTTTATCATAGATGATGGATCTTGATATTTGATATGTTCTTGGTTAATTGTTAAGTGAATTACATGCAAATTAAGTTGATTTAATTTAAAAAAAATTAGTTGTCGTATGTTTGACACCTAGTTTTTATAAATTCGCAATTAATTCTTAGGTTGAGGAAGACTCCTTTTTAGGTTTTTTTTAATCAACTTTTATGTGTTAATATATATTTTTATAAGGCTTACGCTATGTTGGAATCACTTCTACCTTGTATTTCAAGTGTTAGTAATTAGTTTGTAATAGGTTGCTTAAACTAGGCTTTTATGTTTGTATTTATGGCAAGGCTTATGTAGAAAGCCCATGAGCCTCGGCCCAAGCCCAATAAGTAAGGAAGGGACTAGGAGATTTGAGGTTATTATAACTACGTGAAAAGCCAATGATAAAAATGGCTTAAATGCAAATTAAAGGAAATTAAAAGATAAAATCTATTAAATAAACGCTATCACTATTTTTAAAGTGATGAACGTTTAAAACCTAAAACTTACGTTTAAATAAAGATTACGTAAACGTACAAATAAAAACGTGAAAATTACACAAGATTAAGCCTAAAAATATGAAAAATACATTTTTACAATCCTAATGATAAAAGAAAATTATTAGAAAAAGAAAATTATTTTTATAACTAATTAATTAATTATTATTAATTAAAAACTATTTTTAACTATTTAATAATTACCTAAAATACAAGAAATTAGGAAATAAAGCTAGAAAAATAAAATTATGAAATGGAAAAGTCTAAAATATCAAAATAGACTTTTCAAAACTATTTTTGTAATTTTCGATTATTTTCTATTTTCTATGCTTTTTAAACTATTAAAACTAATTAAAATATTTAAAAATACAAATTTAACTAAGAAAAATATGGAAAAATATGTTTTTGTCTTTTTATATTTATCTTAACTTAAGAAAATTGAAAAATTATTTTTTTGAAGCTTTTCTTAATTATTTGTATTAAAAGCTATTTAAAAATGCTTAAAAACTAATTTAAATTAAGAAAAATAGCAAAACAACTTAGAAAAATCTGAAAATTTCAGGAAAAGTCTAAATTAATATTATGAATATAAGAAAAATGGAAAAATAGGTGCTTATGTGGAGAAATTAAGAACTGATGTGGAATGTGCTTAGGAAATAAGCACTAGAATAAGCAAATGGCTACCATAAGCTACCAATTGTTAACAGAAGCTAATTAATGCTAAAATAAGCTAATTACAACTTAATACATCTAATTCTAATCTATATAATGCAAACTACCAATGATTGATTCAAACTGCAAAAGCTAAAAGGCCCTTCTGTTTGGGCTTATGCACGTGCTATTCTAATCACTAATGGAAATCCAAATGTTGAAATCAAGAAACAACCAGCTAAAGGACTAATCTACCAAATATGAGCTCACAACAAGCTTTGGTGTGCTTGTTGTGACCTCTGCAAGATGACCGCTAGTCAAAAAGTCTCAGACAGACACTTATGGCATCAACCGACCAAGTTTAAGCTATTGCCCTAGCTTATCTAATGAGTCAAACAAAACCTTGAATTGGAAACTAAAGACTACCAATGAGAACATATTCACCAAGTTTCACCAATAACAAGCTAAGATGAACAAGAAATGGTCACGAATCACACATGCACACTCGATATAATCGAGTATGTTCACGTAACAGTTGAGATTTGACTTTTAAGGACAAATGAGATGTTTGACTAAATTGAGATTCTCGAGCCATCGAATTTGATTGAAACTGATGTGAATGGATAAAATACAACTAATGTAAGCTAACTTATCACTAAATCAACCTATATGCACAAACCGACCCAATCGATTCAAGTCGATGAGAATTTGAGAACCGATTTAATGAAACTTTGACTAACTCTACTCTAAGGTGCAAAATGATGAATCTAGGAACTCTAATATACCCATCGAGAACTAATGCAATACAACTTAACAACAAATTTGATCTCAAACTCGGTTTGCATATCGATCCAAACATTCCTTATCATACCGATAAGCATTGTTGCTGCTCAAATCATCATCCCAAACTGCTATCAATCCAAATCCATATTCTATGATCCAGTACATTTGAGTGATGCAAGGAGCACTACTCTAACCATCAATTCCATACTTTACCTAAAAGTGCTAAAATGACAGATGCACAATTGTTGATAAAAGCAACTCAATTAAACTCAAACTTCTATGCAATGATTGAACTTTAACTAAAATCTATTTAGACGAAATATCACCTAACATTGAACACAAATAATCAATCTCAAGCATTACTCATCGAATCAAATTAAGAAAAGACCAAGGGCTTACATCGACCTGTCTACAATGACTTGAAACCGAGATCAATGAACCAAGACCCAATCTCGCTAACAACCCATCTTACATTCAAAATCAATACTAAATTCCCCAAATACCAAGATTACACCAAGAATCCTACCACATTGGAACTCCCTTGCCATAGGTTTGACTTTCGTGATCGAAATGGTTTTCTTAGAAAATTGCAAATGGAACAGAAAAACTTTCAAACTTGCTTAGATAACATCAAAATAACGAATTAAACTAATTTGAGTAGGTGAAACAGTAAACTCAAAATGTGACAATCACACTTTTGGCGGAAACTAAATTTAGATGAACACCGGTAATTGCTTGCTAGTACTTGTGAATTTATACTGAAAACAACTATTAAATTACATTAAAACCGAAACCCGTAGAGTTTGAACATTAAAACTATAAAAACTATTACAAGGAATTTAGAGCAAATGGTCTAAAAACAGTGACCTTAACCATATGAAATGATAATATATCTTAACTTGGAACTTAAAATTGATTTATATTGATTAAGCAACTTGATTAAAGTACAATAGGACAGAAAATTACAACTTAAAACTTAACTTAAATCCTTAAGACTAAAAACGACATACATCTTTTTAAAAGTAAAACTAACTACCCCTTTGGCTTGCTTCTCTTCCTTCTTTTTATACCCATTCTCTTCTCTTTCCACTGAGTAATTCCCATCACAAACCTTGGCCATTGGATGGCTTTAAACTAATCTTGGCCTTTTATTTAAATTTGGCGGGAAAAAGGGATTTAACAGTTGTCTGTGATTGAGTGTGGGGGAGGTGAAAGATTTGGATTCTTATGTTTGGAGGGGGGGACTTGTGAAGGGATAAGGTGAGGAAAGGCTTGAGTGTGGCAGAAGAGTTGCAGAGATGGTGATGATGGAAATGGTGTACATGTGAGGGAGAGAGGGAAAAGATGGGTCAAATGGGTTTGACCGGTTATTAAACAAAGGCTGGGTTTGTTTCGGGTTAAAACCGGGTTGAGGGATTGGATTGGGTAAAACAGTTGGGCCAAGGGTAATTGTTTTGGGCTTGGGGATTTATATAAGGTCCATTTGGTTTGTTTAAGTATTAATACAAGGGACCAAATATGTAAACCGAAATTCCCAAGGACCAAACATGTAAATTATGAAAAGTAGTCAAGGGCTGGTCTTGCCAAGCTTTAATAGTCCAAGGGTTGATTTTGACATTTTGAAAATTTCAAGGACTAGATTTGACCATTTTGGATTTTCGTGGACTAAATTGCAATTTTCTCAAAACTTTTAGATTTTCCACCAAAGGACTAAATATGACGGTTTATGATTTTAAAAGACCTTTGGTGACTTTTCTTACGAAATTTTGGCTGTGGACTATTTTTGACAATTTTAGAAACTGGGGACTAAAACCGCAATTTTGCAAATTTGATATGTTTTTCATCCGATTTTGATATTTTTGTATTTAAAACACATAAAACACCGATTTGTGATATTTTGATCATTTTGATGTGTTTACGAGTGTTTTCGGATGATTTTGCGGTTTATTTTGTACAAAAATGA